>MQRK01222240.1:0-10539 GCA_001938485.1 Girardia tigrina | reverse complement strand
AACCTCCATCAACCTCAACCTTTTTTTGTTGTCATTGTTAAACCTTTAATATCAATGTTGGATGAATTGATGAACATTTGTTTTTAAGTTTATTTATATTCTTTTAAAATATTTAAAGACTATTCAGTGGAAATATAAGAAATTATCAGAATATATAGCAACATGATATCAATAGAGATTTGTTCCTCTAGACATGAGATGGATGAATATTTATAAAATAAGGTATACGAGGAACCCGGAAGGTATTTAATTTTGTTCACTGGTAAATCATTAGGCCAGATGAACCTAATTGGGTACGGTACGAACCATTTGCCTGTGTTAGAAGAGGAAAGGTAGATGATGTTCGTATCAAAATAATGTGTTGGCTTTATAATAAAAAAGAAATAATACATAAAAAAGATAATAAAAGCCCAACAGGCTTCAATAAAATCTTTTGGTTCAACAGCTGCATCGGTGAATCCAATCACTCTCGCAACCGGTTTCAATTCGTATTCGTTAACCTCAAATTGTGCTGCGAGCATCTAGGCTGCGCCGTCAGGTAGCAGAGCGTAGTTTTCAATTTATTTCAGAAATATTTCATATAAATGATCATAGCTGACTTTAAAAGCGTCGCATTGAAAACTACCGACCGAGATATTTTTACTCAGTTCCAAATAATCCTTAAATTCTCTAATTAACTTTGACTGGTATTGATTAAGATTACTCTTTGACTTTCGAGATTCGACGTGCGATTGTAAACATTCTTTCCTCACATTCGTCACTTTCGCTACCAGTTGAAATATCCTATGTCTCAACGCAACGTTTGATTTGATCAATTCATCGTTTGTTTTCATCAATCCGATCAAACTATCTCCCATGGGTAACTGCTGATTGATCACTTTTTCGAGTTCCTCATACTTGTATTTGATGGATTCAAAATCTACTATTTGTCATTCTTTTACCAACAAATAATTGAGTTGTTCCTTCAAATTTCGACTTTCTTCTGTCAAGATCGAGTTTTTATCCTTCAAACTTTTCTGAGAATCTAAACATTGATTTAGTTTATCGTTAAGATCGGCGTTGGGAGCGCCCTCATCGTTATCAGACATGGAACAGCGATAATTGCTCGATTTACGGTCCAAATTGTAAAACTTTAATCGCAAATTAAAATTATCAGTTTTCAAATGATTGATGTTATTTATTTCCTAAACATTCGAAGAGACGCACCAAACACTGGCACTCCTCGAGTTTTGCATTTTGAGTATCTTAGTTTACTTTGTACACACAGTTGTCCACTATAGTCGGAGGTTTATTATTAATTTGCTAGATGTCGAATTTCGAAATTTTTACTGAGAATCGTCTTTGAGACAATTCATACTGTGATAATAATAAAAGTGCGGAAAGTCACATTGGAGTTATTAATAGAAGATAATTTACTTTTATCAGTTTGGATGTTAATCTATAGGCTTCTGTCTAATCTATCTATTTAAACCTTTTAAAAAGGAAACCGGAATTCGTTGGAATTAAAGAGAACGGATTTTTCAAAGTTGACGAGGTTCTTTCTCTGTAACCTGCGATCAGCAATTTAAAATTTTATTCAATAGAATCAATTTGAAATGTTTGCTAATCCGTGTTTTGAAATGACTTGCCTCTGAAAAAGTACGATATTCGACAACGACCACGACATTCAAATTTGGGTACAAGATTAGCTTTCGTTGTAGAGTCAGTTCTGATTTTGTTGTAAGGAAGTCACTTACACTATCCTAAAATTTTCTGTTGCTTGTAAATATTCAAACTTTCAAGTAATTGCATTTTTAACCGCAACGTAATCCCCTTATAATTATATAATTAATTATTTAAAGCCATAGCAATTTGCGAATTCGTGAGCTACAAATATTTGCCATCGCTTTAGTGAACAAAAATAAAAAAAATATTAGATTATTAATAAAACTAATTATTTTTAAAACTAAATTATCAAATCTGTTTTTTGTAAATATTAAAATAATTTATCATAATATATAAAAATATTAATCTAGAAACACTGATCTATTATTTATTTTATCATATTTAATTTTTTAAAAATGAAAAAAATAATATAATTTTGTGGTCATTTTCGACGATTTGCCGTCATCTTCAGACAAAATAAACAGATTTTTACACAGGTATATACAAAAAGAGATAATCTAGTAAATTGTTTTTTAAAAATTAAGTCATAATAGGGGGATTCAAAGGTTTTTCGTTTTTCTACTCATATTTTCAAGATAATAAAGCATGTAAACAGAACACATTTATTCTTTGGAATACAGACCTTTATTTTCGATGGTCTTCAACATTCTTTCAGCCAGTGGCTCGATTCCACGAGTTCCACCCTTGTTCAACCTCTTCTACTGAATCGAACTTCCAACCTTTGAGAAAATGCTCCATTGCCCAAAAGAGGTGGTATTCGATTTGGGCAAGGTCGGGGCTGTAGGAAGAGTGTTGCAAAACTTTGATCCATTGCAGCTCATGCACTTTACCACGAGTCTAACGTGCATTGTATGCCGGAGCGTCGTCTTGTAGTAGTTGCGTTTGACTAATGCTGGGTAACGCTCACAGAGAATAGCGTACTTTTAAAAAAGCGCATGTTATTGGGATGAGGAACAATTCTTCGCAGAGATCAAGTCGTTGTTGTGCTTGAGTAGCGTCAGTTCGGGAGGAATTTGTCGACACCGTCAATTGGCATGGTTAAGCTGATAAAAATGACGTTGAATAGTGGGTTTGGAAGGACCAAGCTCTCTTAATAATCTCCGCGTGCTGGTGAAGGATTGTTCCGCCACAGATTGACGTAGAGTGTCATCTTCAACAACAGAGTGTCACCCAGAGTTGGTCTTCCAAGTCGACATCAAGTCTTGAGAAACGCTTGAACTCAATTGTAACACACGAACACTGACTGTACTTTTGCCTTCTACTTCACATATTTTTCGGGTTTCAGCAGCTGAGTTAAAGCCTTTTTTTGAGTAATTTTGACAAAGGACTCTGTTCCGGATTTGAATTAATATAAAAAATTAAAGAAATAATTAACAATAATTAAAGAAATAATTAATCAATGCATTAAAATTTTTATAACATATATTAATACATGTATATATGTTATATTAATAATTGAAAATTGTTTTTTTTAATTCGTTTGTTTATACGAATTATTGTTAAGACAGAGTTTTGATAACTAATAAAAAGATTATGGAAATCGATAATTTTGATTTACTTTCTAATATTCTTCGGAATTGCGATTATATTATGGTTTCTAAAAACGAGGCGGAAATGGGTATCGATTTGTTGGGACATAGTTCGAGTAATCCTAGCGACTGCTTCGTGGATTATGAGTTTGATAAACTGGCAAACAACTGTTTATCGATTTTTGAGGTTTTTCACTCCAGTTCCGGTTCGAATATTTTGGTCGGGCATTCTTATGGGTATTTATTAACTAATAAATCGGCCAAATTTTGCGATAAAAGAAAACCCAAAAAAGTAAAATCAAGATTGTCGACACTGGAGAATTGAAAATCGATGGAGAAAGTCATACGGCCCTCATTAGATCCCAACTTTGCGATTGGATATTGAAAGACTCGAATTCCGTATTTTTCACTCTGAATAATCTGATAAGAATAAACAAACAAAACGTTTTCTATAAATAAACCAATACTATGCAAGGACATTCATCTTGCAATACCATAATAAATAATATCAAAATCAATAATGCAAAAATTAGAAAATTTATATAAAATAAATATCACAATGTAAGGCATAGAAAAATGAAAAAACTTTTGAATCACCCTAGTAAAAGTTTTAAAATCATTCAATACTTTTTTAATCTAAACATACGTCTAATTTCGACTAATCACCTATCATAATCATACGAATCAAATAATGACTGACAAATACAATTAGTATAAGTTTATTTCTCAATTTAGGCTCCGCAAATTTCTACGCATCTTTGCAATGGTCAAATCACTTTCAAAATGTCATTTTCGTAGAAGGATTTTGGACATGGAGTCTGCAAAGCCGTGGTAGATCTTTCTTTCGGTTGTCAGATGCGACACAGTGATAATTGACACGAGTCAATCGCTGTTATGTGGATAGGGACATTTTCATGCAATAACCAGAGTTCAGAATTCCGCAGGTTTTCAGACTTTTCCAAAACAAAAGCACTATTCTGCTCACTTTAGAAATGAGAAATACAGTTCTAAATCATTGCTGTACTATGGTACTCACTCTTCTAAACATCCTGCAGTTGTGTCGTAATTTCTTGGCTGCTAGTTTTCCTCAAAGACAAAAAACAACGATTTAAAATTCAACGTTATCTGACATGTAATGACGAAATAATGAAATAGTCAAATTTCTTCAAATACCTCAGTAGCTTAAATAAACAAAATCACTTTTCATTACTCATATATATTTAGGTATATTGACCTGCAATGTCAATTTGTATGAAGTTATTTTTTCTTAAGGAGTCTAAGTAATTATTGGGCGCACCACGTTGATATAAGTAATTCTCAAGTTTTGTTCTTTCTGTGACACTTTTTGAATTCGTTTAATTAAAATAAATAATTATTTAAAAATTAACTTTTCTAGAATCTTGATTTTAATTAAAACTAAATCTCTCCCTTAAATCGTCAAATAATTAATTTGGAAAATTATTTTTTAAAAACAAATTAAATATTTGTAAAAAAAATCTGAAAAAAATAAATAAAAAATGAAATCAAATTTAAAAAATAATTCGTTTTTAATAGACTCTCAAACAATTTATTAATGACTTATTCTTGCGATGAAAGAAAACGATTTATTTTCTCAGTTAATCTGAAGCAACATCTCAAATAGTTTTTAAAAAGATTTTATATTTGATAATTGTTGGTCGAAAAAAAGTTAATGAAACAAGAAACTTCTTCAATAAATCGATGAATTTAGAGAATTATCTTTAAAGAAGCACAATTACTTGGAGATGGAATCTCTTCGGTACATCACGCATCAAGAATCATGCGTAAGATTCGCTTCTTCCGCTTTATACGTTGTGTTACGACGCCGAGATTAACGACATCAGAATTGAATGTTATCGTCTGAATAATAAATATATCCAACTTTATTTTAATTAAACATATAATTGACAAACGTTAACATACAATAAATTAAAAAGCGCAATTTGAAAATAAAAACTTTAATTAAAGCAATATATTTCGATAGAATATCCGTCATTATCAGACATTTCTGATCCTAGCCAGTGTTGTCGACTCGAGTCATGTGACTCGACTCGACTTGCGACTCGTTAAAAAAATATTGACTCGACTCAAGAAAAATAAAACGGACTCGAATTCTAAATGTTTTTGATTCAACTGTAGTCGGATTTCTTGACTGACTTTAAAATTAAGAAAATATTGAAATCAGATTTATAATATTATTAACAAAAAATATTATTGTCAATTGAGTGAATAAATGTTTTTATTTAACTTTATAAAACTTATTTTTTGTTTTTTTTATCAAATTATTAAAATTAAAAAAACTTTAAATTAAAAAAAAGTTTTAAAATGTTTATAATTTATTTTTTAAGATCACAAATCGATTACCAATAAACAAAATCATTAATACTTACTTGGTAAAAACATGTCTTTCCCATCGGAAACAAAATAATTAATAAATATTCATAAATTAATTAAAAAATAATCACAAATTAATCAATAAATATTTATTATCTAATTAAACATTATTAATATTATTTAAATAATAATAACTTGTTTTAATTTAATTTACTTCATCTTTATTTTCAATTATAAAATATTCCAACTTGAATGTTATGAAACAATTGTTTGAGTAATTATATTCCCATTTTATATTAGATTCAGGTGGGATTATTTAAAAATGTTTGCCTGACAAATTTTTTACATCAAATAATAAAAAAGTAATTAATAAATATTCATAAATTAATTGATAAATATTAAGGTTTGGGTCAGGGTATAAATATATATATATATTTAGTGTCTTTACTTGTGAAATGTAAAATATGAAGATTTACTTGACTCGAACCTTTACTCGTAAAAAATTTTAGCGACTCGACTTGCAAAATATTTAGGGCGACTCGATTCGATTCAAATCGAGAAAATAGTGACTCAACGACAACACTGATCCTAGCTGTTAAGCTTATATATGATCTGTTATGAACATTGAGATAATTCTCATTTGAATTTTTATTGCTACACCATTTAGAGTCATTACAACTCTCAGAAGATCTTTCATCGTTTGATAATGCTCTAATTTATTTCGTTATTTTTTATCTTTAATCATGATTATTCAAATAATTTTTCTACATCTTTTAAAAATAATTTTTTTTTAAATAATTTTTAAAAATATTAATTAAAAATAATAATTTAAATCTTTTCTAAATAAAAATACTAAAAAATACAAATGTTATCAAATTATTAAAATGACTCTAATTTAAATCTTATTAAAGTTATTTAAATTTAATTAAATGTTTTTCTTTTCTTAAAAATATATTAAGCTTAATTTAAATTGTTAATTAAAAAAATAAAAACTTATTATTTTAATTATGTTCGAATAGTTAATTACTTTAAATTTAAAAAATACCAATTTCCATCTGGGTGGGAGAATCACAATTGTAGGTTCAGCATACTCAAATCAACATACAGCATTAATACATTCACATATTCAAACAATTTAAAATATTCCTCACATGATCATAGATGATTGTGTTATTACTGGTAGTAGTAATATTGCTGAATATAAAAACCATGTAAAACTCTTGTTGAAATAAAAAAGTTTAAAGTTTTCGGCAGCAATTTTAAAAACTATTGGAAAGAGTCTCGTATGAGGCATTAATAATCAAAGCAGTTAATCGAGCAGTTAATGTCCAATGAAGTGACTCATCAACTCTGTTGAAAGTGTTAGCGTGGAACAGTAATTGTATAAATAAGTACATAACCATCAATTAATATATATAAACTTAACAGCTAGAATCAGTTGTGTCTGATGATGATGAACATTTAATCAAAATATATTTATAAAAGTCTTCATTTTCAAATGGCTTTTTTTAATTTATAAAATTTACTTGTGGTCAATTTTTAAATTTATCAGTTTTAACATACAATATTTAACATACATCTTTCAATAAAATTAAATATTCCATTCTTTGGATGATCAAAACATTATTTTTTCAACAGATATTGATCAAATTAATAAACAACACCGTTGTATAGAATGGACAAGATTTTTGACATCCTCTAACGAATGCCAAGATACAAAAACGATTAATTTGTATTACATATTAGGTTGGAACGAAAGTTTTTTCAGTTATTTAAAAAACTGTATATAAATATTTTAATTTAATTTTGTCTCATATGAATTGTATATATTATATATTCATTGTAGCATTTTGATATATTATTCACATTTTATAGTCTTTTCTATAAAAATTATTGAATTTATGAACAGTTAAAATGTCAAAAAAGTATGAAGTAAAATCCGCAACTTGATTGTCCACAAATTTAAACTTGTCGTATAGCAGCGGGAGCGACCAAAAACATTTACTCCAGCAAGGTTGAGATTCCACGACTGAAAGAACATTTTCGATTATTTGCGAATTTCCGTTCTGGAAATACACATCTTAAAGACAAAAAATAATCCTGATATCCCACAACCATTAATAAATGAGCTCTACGCAGTTCAATTGAAGCGGATTGGACCCAAACAACGTGCGAACCAGCCACTGAACTTCACATTTCCAATAGAACCATGATGTGGAACCTTCAGAAAATAAACAAGAACATTGAACGTGTCAAGAGGTATCGAACGATCTCAACAAAATGAAAGAAAATGGCAAATATTTGGAAATACTGTTATTGGCTATTGCACAAATTCAGTCGTGATGGATTGCCGTGTATTTTAAAGTGGGTTATATACAATAACATGAAGCTCAAAAATGAATGATTGAGCCGAATTCAACTTGAAAAATGAACGCTTTGAAATGGTCCACATCAAAAAAATATGATTTTATGCATGGGTCAGACGACATCAAGACCTGTTCACTGGGCACTCCTTTCGCGCTGGCAAATAATTACTTCGTTTTTGTTTTCAACAAGACAACACCAAAACTTTTATTTCACGAAAGACATTCCAAAAGGTTGGAGAATTTGATTGGAATGTTTTTCAGAACCTACCACATATCCCAGACGCATAGCAAACAGACAAACAGGCATTCATCGTTATGTAAAGAGTATATAAGAAGACAGAGGACATCATTGGATGCGATGAAAGTGCATAACCATTATAACAGTCGTAATAAAAATCAAGTATAAACTCTCATTATAGAGCTAACTAAGTTCAACAAACATCGCTGACTCGACTCATTTACCTCTGAGAAACTTGTTGCACTATTTAACTCTGTCGTTAGAGCTTTTTGAAATTTCTCTCTGTCTTATTCGGGTTTTTTATTCTTTTCTCTTGTTTTCTTTCGTGATGTCTCTCCCAAACCTGATGGTTCATTGTTATATTTAGGAAAGCATTAGACATTACCGACTTATTACTAATACTGTACCTCTCTGCTGCCTTCCATTCCAAGATGGGACTTGGCTAGAACTAATTTCCTGTATACAAATATAAATAAGTACTGTTTTTAATATTTGGAATAAGTCGTTAGTCCAAACAATACAAATTTATGCTACCAATTATCAGTTTAATAACTTGGAAAGTTTTTACAGAAGATTTTCATATAAATTGACAAACGTTTAATAATAAAGATTCTGCAAGAAGAATGATAACTTTCTGTACGATGGGATATAATTACTCTTTCGATATAATCTTCAATTAACAATCTTTATTCATATGTTACATTATAAATTAAGATGTATCATCAATAGGAAAATAAAAAAATATTATTAATATTTTATCTTGAAGAGAAAAAGAATAAATACGTCTTTGGTATTAGAAATTTGCGGCGTGGATGCACGGTATAATCTGAAAAAAATACGGTAAATATTTTCCTTTCAAAATAGAACTCATTAGGAACAAATGAGCGCAGCTCTCGTTTTCTAGGAGCGATGTCGCGCTAATTAGCTCAAACATAAAGGATAATGAAAAGAGATTCTTAGATACAAATATGAAAGTGTATTTTTTCCGACACAAGTTTCTTTGACGCAGACTGACAACGTTATATCGCATGAAGGCGGATGTACAGTTGTGTCGAGCAATCTCCTCGCCTTCGTTCTTATAAAACTCATCCCCTAAATTATATGTACAAGGCATTTTGAAATAGAATCAACAAGAAGTTTCTTCCAAAAGATAATTCCCGAATTGCTAAACATCAATCCAATATTTTATGATGAAGACTGTCAGTTGTTTTTATATAATTTTTCACGCTACATTACGAGTAATTGTCCTTATGAACATACAATACCATAATAAACGGTTCATATTGTCTTGCATAACGTTCGAGCTATAATATTTGCTCTCATAAATAAGAAAATTGCATGGTGGATTAAACAGATTTAACAAGTTTTGAGCCCATTACACAACCAAAGAATCTCGTTGAGTAGGAGAATCCGGCTTTCAGTATTCCCCAGCCGTGTCTTTTTATCATCATTCTCTCTTTTATAAGTTCTCAACCGTAACTCGCAGCAAACTTTAATCAAGTTTCAATTCTCGAAAGAGTTTCTTGTATCCTTTGTAAAATACTAAAACCAATGGTAAGATTTATTTGTCTCATCCTTCTTAATCCTGCTAAAATTTGGAATTTAGATCTTGTATATGTTCGACGGACAATAATTTGTCGTTTTATCGGTTGTTGATTCAAATATTTAAAAAATACATTTAATCCTTTTATTATTACTTTAAACACTTTAATCTATATTTTACACCTTCTACTTGTGTTTTATATTTATATAATATAAATAATTATCTCTTATCCAAACAACCCCTCTCTTTTCTCCCATCAAACACACGTCCTATTTAAATAAATACCCTCTCTAAATCGATCATATAAATCCTCTTATATTTGAACAGAACTAGAGTCTTATTTTTGAATTCTCGAAAAACCAAAACATGCACACACACATCTTTACATTTTTTTAATTCATTCAAAATTTTTAATTATTTTTAGGAATTTTTAGAAAATATTTTTGAAATTATAATTTAAATAAAAGTAAAATTTTAAATTTAAAATAATCAAGGAATAAAATAAAGTTTATGTTAAGCATGATAAAATTTCAGAAGTTTATTAAAAGAAAATGAAATTAGTTAATCGTTGGAAAATTAAAAAAAAAGTAAAATGAATTATAAATACGATATTTACTTTTATTATACCAGTTTGAGATTTATGAAATAAATAATTTCTCAAAATAAAAAAAATAAATAAATTTAATTTCGATTAAATTTCTTTAAAAAAAGAGCGTTAGTAATTTTTTGTTGGGAGCGTTCATAAAATAAAATTTTTGAATGTTATGAAATTATTAGATAAACAATTACATTCCATAAAATATTGTTATAAATATGTTAAAATAGATTTTCAGAAATTTAATATAA
>MQRK01222237.1:12831-23458 GCA_001938485.1 Girardia tigrina | reverse complement strand
AACAGATTACAGTAAAAACTGTGAATCTCCAAAGTCGAACGATGATTTGATTAAAACTCAAAGATTTTAAGTTAAACCTTCTTCTCCCATACGGGGTACTTATGGTTTAACAATATTTTATTAAAATAATAAAATGAAAAAATAAAAATAAGTTTTTACGTTACTTGTTAACACGACTTCTCTTAGTTAGATTTCTTGCAAGTATTTTTGGGCAAACTAAAACTAGATTTGATGTTGTTTATATAGTAATTTTCCTCAGCCTTGAAAATTGATGAGATAAAACAAAGANNNAAATATTTATAATTTTTGATGAAGTAAAACAAACATTTATAATTTTTAATTCCAAGTTTTGTTAAACTAAATATTATTTTGTTTGAAGTTAATAATTTTACTAAAAGAATTATTTAAAAATTTTCCTTTATTTTTTCAAAAGTGTTCACATGTATATTTCGAATCCCTAACAATATTTTCCCCTTTAAATTAAAAAAAATAATAAATTATTCTGGCGAGAAAAAAAATTTAAATTAACCCTTCACATCTTTCAGAATTTTCTCAATGTTTCAACGTTTCGATCTGAAATTCTTCCATCTTCATTTATTAGTTTATACCTTCTATCGTGTGTTTTCTCTACCACTTTATACGGTCCTTCATATTTATTTTTACTTTTTATCCCCGTTTCCACCTTGGATATTACTTTTGAAATTTCTTCTGATTTTGTGTCATCTTTTTCTTGCTGTAACTTTATGTCTTGACTATGCCATCTTTCTCTGTATATTTTCTTACCGAATATAATTTCCGCTGGGCTCTTCCCTATTGTTTTCTGAAAAGTTGAGTTTAATGTGAATTCTATTTCCGGTGGTAGTTCGTCCAAGTCTGATCCGTTCTTTGTATGTAACGATACATTTAAATATTCTCTAATCGTCCGAAATTGTCTTTCTACTATTCGATTCGTGTTATGATGGTACGGACTCGAGTAACACATTTTTATATTCATTGATTCTGCCATGTCTTTGATTACCTTCGATTCGATTGTCTTCCCACTATCTGTATGTATTTTCTTCGGTGCTCCAAATTTCAAGGTCCATGTGGTCATTCTGGTGTCTTTTATGGTTATTTCATCCTGCCTGCTAATGGCTGTCAAAGATATGCACTTACTAAACTGATCCATGATTGCAACAATATACTTTTTTCTTCTTCAAGTCTCCTTTAGTGGACCGCATATGCCTATGTACATTTTCTCAAATGGTTCATTAGCGACCAATTTCACCTGTTTTTCCTTCATAGCGGTCGTTAATGTTTTACTTTTTTGGCATGCTTCACATTGTCAAATTACTTCTTTTATTATTTCATTCCGATTGATCATGTCATAATTTTCTGAAATGTATTTCGTTACTTTCTCTGCACCCGCGTGCGACAATAGCGTATATATTTGTATGATCAATTCTTTTCTTTTTGACTTTGGTATCCAAATCTTCCCCATGTTTGTTCTTATTATGCCGTCTTCCATTGTAAGCTTTCTGTCTGTACCTGAACTTAAGTCTCTTTTAATTTCTTCTATTTCTCCTCATTGATATTTGAATATCTGCGATGTATCAAGTACGTTGATTCTTCGTGTCTTTATCTTCATCATTTTAGCATCTTCATGAGCCATCAAGGATTGTGTACATGTATCACATGTATTCCGAGAAAACATATCCGCGTAGGAATGATCTGTTCCTTTTCTGTATTTTAAGTGTATGTCCAGGCTTGATAAATAATTTATCCATGTCTGAAATTGCGCCGTTATCGGTTTTTTTGTTTTAACCATAACATAATTGCCTTATGATCCGTTCTTAAAGTGAATCGCTTCCCGTATAAATAATGATTAAAATGCTGACAGAAGTAATACATTGCCAACAACTCCTTCCTAGTTATGCAGTATCCTTTTTCATGATTATTCATAGAGTGTGAACCATATGCAATAACTCTCTCGCGTCCATTCTTGTCTCTTTGGGATAATACTACTCCAATCGTGTCGAAACTGGCATCAGTGTCCAGTATAAATTCTTTCTTGAAGTCTGGAAATCCTAGAATGGGTGGTGTTGTTGAAGCCTCTTTCATCTCTGCAAATGCTACATCACATGCGTTTGTCCATAAAAATTTCTTTTTGTTCAATCCACACAGTTGTTCCAATGCCTTTGTTGCGTAGTCCTTAATAAATTGTCTGTAATAATTGCAAATTCCTAGGAAACTTCTTAGATTCTTAACACATTTCGGTTTTTCAAATGTCTTTATGGCTTCTAATTTAGATGGGTCCGTCTGTATGCCTTTATCATTAATTACATGTCCCAAAAATTTAACTTCCGTTTTTAAGATATGGCACTTTTCCGGATTAATTCTTAAACCGGCTTTCCCGATTTGGTCCAATACTTTATCCAAAGTTTCGAATTGTTGTTCCAACGAATTTGAAAATATAAGAATGTCATCTAAATATAACACTGTCTGTTCTATGCCCCCGAGCACCTTTGTCATGAGTTCCTGAAACGTTCCCGCTGCCGCTGCTATACCAAACGGTATTCTATTGAAACAAAATTGTCCTAGCTTTGTGGAAAATGCTGTTTTTAGCTTTGAATCTTCCTCTAGTTCGACCTGGTAGTATGCATTGCCTAAATTGATTGATGTAAGGTATCTGGTTCCATTCAATCTGTCCATCATTTCTATCATATTTGGCATGGGAAATGCCTGTCTCTCCGTTACTAAGTTTAGCTATCTAAAATCCAAGCAAATTCTAACATCATTCTTTTCTTTCTTCCATACACAAATCATAGGTGTATTCCATGGTGAATTACATGTCTTAATAATGTTGTTTTCCCACAACTTCTTAATAGTCTCATCGATCTTTTCTTCCAGATTAACTGGTTGCCTATGTGGTCTAAGGTTAAATGGAGGTCCTTTCGTGTCTATTTTATGTTTAATCATCGTCGTACATCCGATATCCCATTTATCCGCCATAAAAACTCCATGATGTTTTTTAACAATATCCACAATCTTTGGTTTATCTACAATTTTCATAATTGCTATGGCTTTTTTTGAATATTTCCTCGTTTGTAACCTTACGTCCAAATTTGGCTTCTAAGTTACATACTTGATAAGATTGTTCGTTCACACCATTTTCTTTCTTTTTCCAATGTAACTCGATTCCAAACGCCATCTGCAGTTCTATTCCTCCTATTATGTCTGGTTTTGCGTCATTTACTACAATGAACGTTATGTTTCTTAGTTTGTCTTTAATTTCTACGTCCACTGAAATTTTACCCATACATTCTAGCTGACTACTGTTTGCACAGTTTTAATATCTGCCTTTTCTAATTTTACCTTCGTTAGTTTCTCAAATATATTTCTGTGGATTACATTTACTCTTGCACCTGTGTCTAATAAACAATCCTCCACGTTACCTTGTATCATCGACTTTACACTCGGCCGGCCTTGCATTCTATCATACGATATATTTTCTGCTTTCCATTCATCTATTGACAAAATCCTGAAAATCTCTTCTGTGTTCTTTTCTTCAATTATTCCCAATAAACATCGTCGAAGCTTGTCCTAAAAAGTTTCTTTGTTTATATATTTTCGTACTTTATCATTTAATCTTGCTTCACTTATCTCAACATTCCTTTCATCGTCTATCACTACGTCTATAATATTTGATATATTACTTCTACTATAAATACCAATACTTTGGGAGTCGCTGGTATCCGTTAATTTATTGCCCCGACTGGCTCCACTTCTGACAAGGCATTGCCTTTTGGATGTTCACTTACTGTAACCGATTCTTCATATTTCACTTCAATGTTATTCACGAATCTTCGATTATCTCCTAGTCTTCTGTGTTCTCTATCTCTATATTTTAGTTAATTGTATCCCGATCTTCGATAGTTATAGTCACCTGTATTTTGCTGTCTTCTTCTGCCATTTAGGTTTGAATAACATTCACTTTCACTGTGCCCTTTATCTTGACATATTTTGCATTCGATATTTGGACAGTTTTTTCTTACGTGTCCATGTTTTCCACAACCATAACATTTTATTGGTCTCCTTTCCGAACAATTTCGTGTCATGTATTTTCCACGTCCGAAACACTTGATTAGTTTTCTTTGTCTACACGTTTCACTTGTGTGACCTACTTTTTCACAATTTCTACATTTGACCGCTTTCATGCTTTGAGTGTATTCTGTAGTATTTCTACTAACCCCTGTCTGATTTTGTCCGTATTTAGTGTATCATGTTACTGCTCCTCTGTAACTCCGGGTTCTGTTTTGCATCCCCTGGTCTCTTACTACATTCACGTCTTCTGTAACACTTTTGACGTCATGTACTGCCTTTAGCTTTTCTTTTATCTCATCTATTCTTTTCAGTTTGTTAAGTCTTACTTCCTTTTTTATGTCCACATCATCACAACAATGTAACAATAATGCCTCCGTGAGGGCCTCTTTTGACAAGTTATGTTTCAAGATCTTAGCTTCGAGCTTTTCTACTTTCTCAAAAAATACTTCCGGTATATCTTCCTTCATCCTGTACCGGTATGCCTCAGTCAGGTCTTCGAATAGTGATGAAGTTCGAGAGAATGCCTTTCTCGATCGGTCTTTATAACCTACTATTGTCTTATCTACCGCTTTGCATCGATCTTTCAGATCTCTCTTCAACAAACAAACGACTATTTTCTCTTGTTTGGCCTTCGCTATTCCTGCAAAATAAAAGAATGTTTCACATTCTTTAATAAACGTCTCCACATTATCGTCTTTCCTGTACTTTTCAGGTAACAGTTGACCCCTGAAGATATCCATTGCAGCGTTAGTCGCCATGTGAGAGGTGGTTGCAACATCGATATTCGAGTTCATTTTTTTTAACACCAAACTTTATTTATATCACAATTCACATATTTAAAACAAATTTTTCTGTTAATTTAATTATCCCGCAACAAATTAATCTAATAAATTCTTTCCGATTCAATTTTTAAAATCCTGAAAATTTATTTACAAAATTTATTTCAAAATTTATTTAAAATTGCTAATTAAAAATATTTTTATTTATAAATAAATATTTAATATTTTATAGTTTTCTTAACATTTTTAATTTTAAGATATTTAATACATACATTAAAAGATATTTTTTATTTTTAAATAGATATTTAATTTTTTATGATTTTCTTTTATTATATCATTTTTAATTTTAAAATATTGAATAAGCATATTAACATTAAAATATTTTACCCTTTAAATTAAAAAAATAATAAATTATTCTGGCGAGATAAAAATTTAAATTAACCCCTCATACATAGAATGAAAGATGATATACCAGAAGTTTACTTCGAAGAAGAAAGAAAAATTATGCAAGGAATACTAAAACACAACATGTCGAAGGAGAGAGTATCACAGAACCACTATTCGTCTTGCTTACCCCATGAATTTTTTCGCTACACATTGAAAAAATGATCTGTTTTTCATCACCCACACTACTTTTTTTCAAAAATAGTACATCTTCATTGCGTTTGTAAAGCAAAGGCCAAATTTATATATGGTGGCCGGATTTTTTGCCCACAGTTGATTTTTATGCCGAATTTGTAAAATTTCTAATTTCACGAAATTGGCCAAAGTATTTTCCTAGAATATTTTCAAAAAATATTAATTTAATATGAAAAAATATCAATTTATTATGAAAATATATCGATTTAATATTGAAAATTCTTAACTTTAAATCGAAAATTCTAAATTTAATATAAAATCTCAATTTAATATGAACAATTCTGAATTTAATTTGAAAAATTCCCAATATAATAATTTAAAAATAAACAAAATTTTGCGAGATCAGGACTTTTTGGCGATGACGTTTTTGATCTGGACTTTTTGGCGATGCACTTTTCGGAAATTGAAGTATTAAAAATTTACGTTTCTATTTTATTTAATTATTTTACTTAACTCTAATAAATAAGAATTTTATAACTAAAAGTTGCTATAAATAATTTTTCTAATTTAAAATAATTTCAAATTAATTTCAAATATGGGTACAGGACATTTCGACACCAGAAATTAATCTTTATTAGATATTTATATCCTACGATTGTTATATTCAATGACGGAAATCTTTATATAAAATGAAAAAATATGAATTTAGAATTACAAAATTTAAATAGTGACAAAAAATTAATATTAAATGGCAAAATTCGAGCAATTTCAATTTTTATTTGATGAAATAATGTTATTTAAGTTTTTTTTAATCATTTAATTATGAGGTATTAAATTATATAAAAGTGTTTTTTTTCTCAGGCGAAACGTCGGAGGTGAAAAAATCGTAGGAGAAACGTCGGGAGGAAAAACTATCGGAGGAGAAACGATCGAAAGTTTATCGGAAAGTTTACAATTATTTAAAATATGACTTTGATATGAATAATATGAGAGAAACTATAAAGGAAATCATACAAAGCTGTGTAAATTGTCAGAGGAGAAAGACCCTAACAAAAGAGAAGCACAGGAAACAATTTGCAGATACATAAGTTTAAATGCCGTTGCCCATCAAGAAAACCGTAGGAAAAGTACTACTAGATTTGGAAATTCGAACCACCAAAAGAAATCCATGTCGATAGAGGAAAAACTTTCGAATCAGCATTTTTTAAAGACAAAATGAATAAGTTTAAAGCTGAAATAGTATATTCCAGCCCCTACCAACACAATATCAACGGGATCGTGGAGCGACAATTCAGAACAATTAGAGATGCAATAAATATGCGAATGAAGGATCAAATACACAAAGACAGGACGGAAGTTTTGTCAGAGGTAGAATTTATGTTAAATAGCACAATTCAAGCTACTATACGCGTCTGACCAGCGGAAATAATATTTGGCAGGAAGTTAAGACATTGGTGGAAAAAAACCAAGAAAGAAAAGGTCAGGAAAGAAAGAGCAAAAATTTAGTAGAGACAAATCAAAGTTTTCAAGTTGGTGACAAGGTGTTGATAAAGAGAAAAAACATAACAAAAGAAGAAGATCGATATATGGGTCCGGCAACAATAAAGAACCATAGACACAAAAGAAGTTATGAATTGGAATTAGATGGTAGAATTTTGATAAGGAATGTAGAATGGCTAAAGCCATTTAAATCGAGGAGGATGTGAGGAAATTTTTTGAATGGTGTTTATTGTGTGTTTTTTGGTATGTTGTTTTAGGATTGTGTTTCTCCCACCCAGATGGAAGATTGATATTTTAAATATTTTAAAACGTCGGGTTGTTTAATCAAGTATTAAAATTTAAATAATCACTTTAAAATTAAACTAATATTTCATCAATAATATTCTAATAATATTTTCTTAAAATAAATAAAACTTATTTTTAATTTAAAGTATAAATTATTTTTGTAATAATTAAATTATAATTTAAATTTGTTTGAATAATAAGACGTTAAAGAATATTATTAAAGATTATCAATCAAGAACGATGACGAGCTACGCAAGTTTTGTGGACATTTTTTCTAGTTGCAATTCAATTTGTGATAATAATAAATGTAAAGGAAACTCAATTAATGTTCGTAATAATTGAGCGAAATGAGATAAATGTTTGAAATGATTTTGTTATTTTCTCTCATTATTATGCATACTTCTACATGCAAATGTGGAATATTGTGCTGTTGATGAAATTCTATTTTGAATCAATTTAAATGTTTTGTTCTGTTTTTTAAAGAAAAATTTAATTCAAAAGACAACAATTTATCAATATGCACGATTCTGGAATATATTTGAAATGTTTTTATACATTTAGTATAATGTATAAAAACATTTCAAATACATTCCAGAATCGTGCATATTGATAAATTGTTGTCTGTTGATTAAAATTTTTCTTTAAATGTGAGAAAATGAGAGAAATCTTTTAAATAATTTTGTTATTTTCTCTCATTATTATGCATACTTCTACATGCAAGTGTGCAATATTGTGCTGTTGATGAAATTCTATTTGGAATCAATTTAAATGTTTTGTTCTTATTTTAAAGAAAAATTTTAATCAACAGACAACAATTTATCAATATGCACGATTCTGGAATGTATTTGAAATGTTTTTATACATTTAGTAAATAATAATGAGAATTGAGCGAAATATTTGCTTAAGATGCAAATGATAATATAGAATATTTCAATATTTTGTATAGAAAAATGCGGGAAAATATTACATCAAAATTAATAATTTTTAAATAATTCAAGGTTTTTGATAATAACCACTCACAAATAATTTTTAATATTTATCGTATTTATGAATTTGTTGGCATTAAAAATTGGGATTTTATTTACAATTTATTTTATTTATTGGAAATACGGAAGCGTTATTTAACACTTCTTTAAGTTATATCTGTAGTTATTCATAATTTTCTAAAGATGATAAATGTGTATAAATTTCAAGAAATATAACATAGAGGTGTCGTTTTAGTGAATTTAATATTTCATAACTTTTGATTCTCATATTATTGAAATTTCTTTTAATATTTCTCTTCACACAAATAAATTTTTATTGCAATACAAATTTTATGGAAAATATATCTAAATTTTATTTTAGTAATTAATCTGTAATTTTAATTTGAAATAATTTACCAAAAAAATTATTTTTAAAATTATAATTTATTAATTAAATCAAAAAATTTTTTCTCCAACGAAACACGTTTTCAACTGATTTTCTCATTAATAATGGAAAATTTGGAGAACAAGTCTGTGGTGAACAAGCCGCATGAGGAAGAAGATGAGGTAGAATAAAAAACTAGTTATTCACGATAAAACTAGTAATTAAATTAATTGATAAATAAAATTAATTAACATTTTTGATTGAATCAAATATCAACGAAAATGAATTTTAATTAATTTTGAATAAAATAACTTTTATTGATTATTGTAATTTTCGGACTACAATTAATAATAATTTATTGATTAATTTATTTTAAAAACGATTTTCAAAAAATAATTAAATCAATTAAATTAAAATAAAATATTCGTTATTACTCATTTAAATCATTAATAATTTTCATTAAATATTTTCTTAAAATTAATTGTGTTACTCAAAATAAAATAAATATTAATAAAATAATTATTTATTAATTTTAATTAAATTAAATTAAAAATAAAAACACGCCATTTGTTAAATTTATTTTTTACGACAATTTATTTCGACGGTATAACCGTCATCGTCAGGTCTCAAGAAAGAAATGAATTTTAAATCTGCTTATATAGGCAAGCAGTGATTATGTCACCAATGTATTATTATGTCATCAAACACGCTTAATAGAGTTTTCGAGAGACCCGTTTGCACATTAATCTTAAGATCTAAAGATCTGATATAAAGTGCTTCACAGGCCACCTTCTCCCAATAGTTTTTAAAACGAGAACACAGAATTTTAAAATTATTTATGTTTATGTTTTCATTCAACTTACAACCCTTTCTGTGTTCTACAATATTACTCCCACCTACATTCCGACCATGTTCTTGGATTCTCTTACAAAGATGACGGGACGCATCTCTAATGTATGTGGCATTACACCAATTACATGTAAATTTATATACGAGATCCGAACATAATCCAAATGGGGTTTGATATTTATTACAAAACACATTTTGGATTTTATATGTTTGTCATATTATTTTTAAATTAAAGGCATTATTTACGCATTTTAAAATTGAACGTTTAAATTGACCAAATCCCTCTGAATATGGAATGCTTAAAACATATTTTAAAGTTGTTGAGTCTTCTTTATCATTTATAATGGATTTATTAATTAATTTATCAATTGTCTCTTTGGTCAATTTCTCAACAATTGAATAACCATTTTATTTTGAATAACCATTTTTATTCAATAGTTTAGTTATTTGGTTAATGCTATCACAACTTTTTGTATAAGTTGATGATAATGACCAAGATCGAAAAATCAAGATCGAAATCATCAACTTACACAAAAATTTGTGATAGCGTTAATCAATTAACAAAACTATTGAATAAAAATGGTTACTCAAAATCAATTGTATATATAAATATATAAATTTTATTTAAAATGTTCACATTACATTTACACGTTATTTTATGCTCAGCAATATTACTCTTTCTCCCTTTTTGACTGTTTGGAGTCGTTTGCAGAGATGACGGGCAGTCTCTCCGATGTATGTGGCATTGCACCCATTACATGTGTATTGATAAACAATGTCCGAACACAATCCTAAAGGAGTATGTGATTTATTGCAAAACATATTCTCAACTTTAAATGATTGAGAAATAATTTTTAAATTTAAAATGTTATTTGTTGATTTCAAGAACGAATTCTTGAGGTGTTTAAAACCCTCGGAGTAAGGTAAGCTTAGAGTATACCCAAGTGTAAAGCAGTTTTCAATGATTTAAACTATTAATTTTTTCATTTTTGATTTTTTCCTTTTCGATTATTTTATCTACAGTCTCACGAGTGAGTCTGTCTATGATGGACTTAGAGTAACCGTTATTATTCAATAATTTGCTCAATGTATCAATACTTTTAATAGATTTTGAAAACGTTGAAGAAAGAGACCAAGAGCGGTATAACAAACCTTTGATCATATTCCTTTTATATTTAAACTCACAAAAACTGTTTATGGAG
>MQRK01222237.1:0-12548 GCA_001938485.1 Girardia tigrina | reverse complement strand
TTTTCGATTATTTTATCTACAGTCTCACGAGTGAGTCTGTCTATGATGGACTTAGAGTAACCGTTATTATTCAATAATTTGCTCAATGTATCAATACTTTTAATAGATTTTGAAAACGTTGAAGAAAGAGACCAAGAGCGGTATAACAAACCTTTGATCATATTCCTTTTATATTTAAACTCACAAAAACTGTTTATGGAGGTGTACAAACCAGTATCAGTTTTCTTTCGATATATTTCAGTTTCATAATGATCATTTTTCCTTTCAATTAACAAATCAAGGAAAGGTAATTTTCCGTTTTTTTCCTGTTCTACTGTAAAGATTATATTTGGATGAATCGAATTCATGTAATCTGGAAATGGAAACACATGTTCTCGAGATTCAAAGACTAGAAAGATATCATCCACATATCTCTTATAAAGCAGTGGTTTTTCCCCAAAAACAATTCTATTTTTTCTTCAATGGAAGAAAGAAATATAGAGGCTCTGCAAACGAGTCCAAGAACACGGTCAAAAAGGGGGAAAGAGCAATATTGCTGAGCATAAAAAAACGTTTAAATGTAATGTTAACATAAATGATTTTAAGATTTTGTGCAAGCATTTTAAAAATTATTGGGAGAGAGTGTCATGTGAAGCATTGTTCATAAGATCATGTGATCCAAAAATCAACGTTCAAATAGCACTCTCAACTAATTTGTTAACATTTTTTCAATGAGACTTATGTAAGTGATTACATAATCATTCATTTCTTACATAAAAGCAATAAATAAGAACATAATCAATGATCTGATGATGACAGTTAAACCGTCGAAATATATTATCCTAAAATATATTTTTAAATTGCGTTTATTTGTTTATTTTTAAAATATAGTTATTATTTATTATTTATAATATAACATGACATCAAGAACAGGATTTCTCGAAGATTTTCTTCTATGAGATATGGAAACTCGATTGAGAGTATTTTCGAGAAACGATCCGGACATTGTCGATCATATCAAATCGGTTGGAGAATTAGTGGATCTCTTTCGGGATATGGAAATTTCTGAGGATAGAAAAATTGCAATTTTTTGCAAATATTTTGATCCAGAATTGATTATTGAAGCACGAGCGTCGGCCGAATTTGAGGGAAAAAAAGAATCTATCGAAAGTTTATCGATAATTCTAAATAAATTATTTGAAAAGAAAACATCAAATGTGGAGATTATCACTCAGCTTTTCACAATCAAACAAGGTAATTCTGAAGATAATAATTCTTTTTCAAAGCGAATTGGAATTGCAGCAGTAGGTTTGCGTGATAACAAAGAGCACATGGCTATTTAATAAAAAAATGCATCTGGCAAATGCTTTGAAGTATGTCAAACCAAAAACACTTCATGATGCTGTGGAATTAATAAAAGATATAAAGATGGCCGGTAAGGATGAAAGAATTTCAGTTTATGATAATGAGTTATATAAACTCACGAAAAAATATGACAGTGAAATAACTCAATTACGGAAAATGATACAGTAGCTAAAAACCGAGATCGAGATACTTCAGATGAAAAGGAAAAAATTACAACATCAAACCAAAGGAATCCAACAGAAATGTTTTAATTGTCAAGAAGTTGGACATTTTGCAAGAGAATGTAAGAAGAGGCGCTGTTTTACTTGCAATGGAAACCATTTGAATAGATTTTTCCCAAAGAAAAATCTAAGACATGTTGAGGAATTTGAGGTAGACGCCGGGGGGTAAATGAATCCAAAATAGAGACAGTCAACGATCCGAATGAATTAAGTGACAAGATTAACGAACTAAACATGGTAGATAAAATTAAGAACTGTCCTTCATATAATAAAGTCAAAGGATGGAACAAAGAGAAGACACAAAATATTATGAAGGATTATAAAGCAGTAAAATTATTGAATAATATTATATTATAAAATTATATTATAAAAAAATATTATATAATAAAATTATATTGAAAATGTGGAGTGTATTAACAGTCATGGTTGTAAACCGAAATATGCAGTGAACTAGTACGAACCAACTTTTATTTCTATCTCAAAAAATGAAAAAGTACGCAACAAGCCGATCGTTAATTGCGAGATACTGGAAAAGAAGGTAAATGTTTTATTTGATACTGGAGCTGATTTGAATGTAATTAGGGAAGAATACTGGGAAAAAATAAAGAATGATAACTCTAATTTGGAAATTTATCCTCGTAAGTCTATGATTAAGTGCGCAAATGGAAACATTGAAAAAGTCATTGGTAAAATAAAATTCGAAGTGACTATAGGTCCAACGAAAACAAAACACGTATTTAGTGTAATGAGAGGTATATTTCCACATGTGTTTATCAGCATTAGAAGTATGAAGCACTACACATTTGTGTATATAATATGAAATTTCATTTTTAATATCGAAGTACCATTTATTTCTAGGATCATGACACCATCGGCTTTAAAACTAACGTTATCCGCGTTAGTGAGCCGTAATGTGGATTACTGTATAGAAAAGGCCCGATGACGTTTTTCGAACTTTGATTTCATACTAGCAAATAATGTTCGATTAGAAGGAGATGGTGAATATATGGTGTAAGGAAAGGCGGTGGATGAGAAAAATGTGCCTCAAAACAAGGTAAATGCTTCATTTTTATTTGTTGGAGACAAACAAAATTTATTGAAACGAGAACTTTTTCACGGTGATGGTCTGATAGAAGTCGTAGACGGATTATTGTGGATAAGAATATTAATGGAAGAAGGGGGGTTAAAGAAAATACACACTGGGATGCGAATGGGTCACATAGAAAAGTTAACGGAGATCGAAGCTTTTGACAAAATGAATATGATACAAAATGTTCAAGATGAAATGCAGGGAAGAGACATCGTAAAATCAATAATGGAAAAAATACGATGCACGGAGAATGTAGAAATAATAGGATCTCTGGAAGAAATTTTGAAAAAACGAGTTAATGTATTCAGTACGAATAAATTTGATCTATGTATAACTAACGTCATCGAACATACAATCGATACCGGTGATTGCAGACCGATTGCATTTAAACTAAGGCAGATACCAAAAGGTTTAGAAGATAATGTAAATCAGACGATTGATGAAATGTTAAAAGCAGGAGTTATTAGACCCAGTGAATTGCCATGGAACTTTACAATCGTGGGGGTACAGAAAAAAGATGGTGGTATCAGGTTATGCGTGGATTATCAGGCATTGAATACCAAGACAACCAGACCAATATTTCCAATTCCGTCAACAAATGAAATTTTAGACACTGTTGGGAATGCAGATTACTTCACTGTATTAGATTTAAGCAGTGGGTATCATCAAGTACCAGTCAGAGATGTAGATATCGAGAAAACTGCATTTAGTACAAGATATGGACAATTTGAATTTACTCGAATGCCGTTCGTTCTATGTTCCGTCCCGGCCACATTTCAGAGGATGATGCACAGAATTCTTAAAGCAGAAAACTGATTGAGTTGTGTTATTTATTTAGATGATGTTTAATAAATGGAAAGACAGTAGAAGAACACAATGAAAGACTGGATAAAATTTTACAACGGATAGAAGAAGCTGGGCTAAAATTATCACCAACAAAATGTAAATTCTTGCAACGAAAAGTCAAATATTTGGGCCATATTATCAGCAAGGCTAGAATCAGGACAGATTCCGATAAAATAGAATATATTCATAAATGGAATTTAACATATTGTAAGAAAGAGCTGCAAAAATTTTTAGGTCTTTGTATTATTATCGGACTTTTATAAAAGATTTTGGGACAATAGCCGAGTCACTATATGCAATGCTGAGAATAGCCTGTGATCTCGGATGGACGGAAGAAAAAATTGCAGGGTTTACGAGACTTAAAACGGCACTCATCTCCCCGCCAGTATTGAAACTTCCTTGTCCAGATGGTAAATACATGTTGGACACAAATGCTTCTCATAATAGTATAGGTATCATGTTATCACAAATTCAGGAAGGAAAAGAGCATGTCGTTGCTTATGCGTCTAAAAACCTTATGAAAAGCCAAAGACTGTACTGTATAACTTGTAAAGAACTACTTGCTTATGCGTCTAAAAACCTTATGAAAAGCCAAAGACTGTACTGTATAACTTGTAAAGAACTACTTGCAATCTATGTATTTGTTTTGAAATTTAAACATTATCTTTTAGGAGTCAAATTCGAAGTTCGTACCGATCACCAAGCGTTAAAATGGTTGTTTAATTGGAGATTTCCAAACACCTCGCAATATTGTATCTGGAAAGCAGAATTAGAGATATACAACTTTACTGTCATTTACAAATGCAGACGCTGTGTCCAGATTACCACCATGTGAACAATGTTTATTACTTCACGGGGATCCAAAGAAGAAACGAAACAACAAGGTATTAAGTGACAAAGAATGGAATTTAGAAGAATCGATAACGGACAATGAATCAGAGATAATTTTTTGGCAAATTGAAGAGGTCGAAGATAACAAAATTAATATTATTAAACAGCTACTTCCTCGGAAAGATGAAACATTGATACCGGAAATCATCCAAACTGGCTCAAAAGATATTAAGCATTTATGGAATATACGAGAAAATATCAGGATAAGAGGTGATGCACTATACTTACTGAAGAATGATAGATATCACTTGATCGTACCAAGAGAAGCGCAGGAACAGCTGATAAAAGCAACGCACAAATTGCTGGGACACGTTGGAATCGAGAAGAACGCAACGGCAATGTCAAAAATTATTACTGGCGAAATTTGCATGACGATGTTCAAGAAATTATTAGTAAATGTAATATATGTGCTAGATATAAAGATGTAAATGGAAGATTTTGAGCACCTTTACAAAAACTGAAAACCAATGGACCGTTTGAATTACTCGGTATGGATATTTAAAGAAACAAAAGACGGCTATCGATTTATATAAGGAATAATAGATTATTACTCGAAGTATATCTGTCTTGTTTCAATGGAATCTATATCAGCAGCAGCAATATCAAAAGTAATTCGGATTCATTGGATTTCAAAATTCGGAATACCCCAACAAATTCATAGTGACTGTGGATCGAACTTTAAATCAGCAATAATCGCAGATTTATACAAACTATTGGACATAAAGAAATCATTTTCCTCACCATATTACCCTCAAGGTGATGGATTAATAGAACGATTATTTAGGAGTGTCCAACCAATGATTGGAGCAATGATGGAAGAAGGAAAACATGAAGACTGGTCTGAAACAATACCTTTCATTGAATTTGGGATCCGAAACTTGATACAGAAGACAACCAGTTTTACTCCTTTTGATATATTATTTGGATTTAAACCAGAACTACCCTTCTTAAAGCAACCTGAGGAAGTAACATTTGCAAAGTACAGTGATTATATGAAGAATCTCAAAGCAAAACTTCAAATAACCAAGGATATAATATTGCAACGAGGTAAGGAAAAAGGTGATCAAGAAAAAAAATCGATACAATAAACACCGTTGGAATAAGAAGTTAAAAGTTGGAGATATCGTGCTTGTGAAATCGAGACAGACATCTGATTTTGGAAAGAAATTTATCGGTCCTTTCAAGATAGAAGAAATTATAAATGATTGGACTTATATATTATTTAACGAAGCAGATAATAGAAGAATTCAAAGGAACTATGATCAAATTAAATTAGTATCACTAAGTTACGAGGAAGACAGCAGTGATATCAGTGCTTTTAGTAAAAAATCTATTACTTGTCGAACATCTGCAACAACAGGAAATAAAAATCAAGAAGCAGACGAAAGAAGATTCCCAATCAGATCGGCAAGAGGAAAAAATTCGAATCAGGTTCCAGTGATAACGTCCAGAAAGGAGGGATGTGATATATTTAAAATAAGTTGTTTTAATAATAACGAAAAGTGTCCAATTTTTAAAATATAGTTGATCGATTCGGTTCTTATTAATTATTTATAATATAACAAGTGCTGGCACGGTGCGGCAGGGGAATGCAGTCGCAGCAGAGATCGTGCTATATCCACAAGAACCCGTTCAAGAGCGAGCGAGTCACTGCCAAATAGATAAATCACCGGCAGTCTCAAAGACATCAACAAGAACCATATTTCTATTTTCTAATTACTTTTAATACAATTTTAATTTGAAATATTTCATCAAAAAATATTTTCACAATTATAATTTATCGATTGAATCAAAAAAATATTCGCGATCGATTTTCTCATTTGATACAACAATAATAATCGATATCGATTGATTATCGAATGTTCACTCTGCATCGGATAAATATTTGATTATTATCGATCAATGATTGATCATTATCACCCGATAATTCTTTCAATGACACAAATTTGTAATTAGAACAGATCCAAAATGAATCATTTATCGATTGCGGCTTTCGAATATCTCTGTTATAAGCAATAACACTGTCACTCTCGTATTGATCGCCGTATTTGAGAGTCGAGCTGGTGTGAATTTGTGTCGCGTGTCGATCGATCAGCTCAAACGTTACGTCATATTTGAACGGCCACATTAAAATATCGTCACATTCACCCCGCATCACATAACATCCGACACTCAAATGCGTTCCCTGACCACTCAAACATCCATAAGGCCACACAGTCAGACTCATTTTATATCCGTTTGTGTGAGAATAGAATGATTCACTGTCTATACGAATTTGTTTCCTCTTCTCTCTCCATTTATCGATCCGCCACACGAATCCTCCTCCACAGTTCCCTTGTTCTCGATTCTTCTGCAACACTCTCATTTCATTCGTTATATTCGATATCGATTTATCTCTCGCTTTCGATATCGATTGCAAATCGGTGATTATTTTATTGATTCCAACGGTTTTCATTTCACTTTCTCTCTAAATAAATTATCGATTATTACTATTGATTATTATTTCCACAATAAATTTCATCATTTATCGATTATTATTATTTATCATCATTGATTATCGATTATTATTATCGATCATAAAGATTGTGTCTGGAAATATTTTTGAATTAAGAGAGACATTTTTATGGAAAAAATGAAATAATTATCGATCTTCTCACATTTCTCTCTGGAATCAGCACAATGAATCGATCCAGAGAGAATTCACCTGGAAGATTATCATAACATCGATGACTGTTTCTTCATTTTCCAGAGACTTTAATTTTATAACTCCATAATAATCACGCTATCCTTAATATTGATTTTATTGTCAAACAGAAGCACAAATTTGAATCTGAAATTCAGTACCTCCAAATGAAATTATCTGATAACCTTTCCTATTTTTTACCTGCACGATGTCACCTCCTGCAATCGATTGATCAGCAACTATTTTTATTCAATGAATTAATGTTTCTAAGCAAAGATAACCGTGGTACGTTAGAACATCAAAAAAACATGCAATAAATGCAATGGAAAACTAACCTTTATGTATAGCAATAGTAACCTGACCAGCTTGCAGATCCCACCGAAGAACATTCACAATATTGTGATAAAGTGTTCAATTTTGAACATCCAATACTCTGCAGTACCCTTGTATTACCTCGTATTACCTTGTCTTACCTCAGGCACGGTAAGTGTCATAATTCCATAAATTCTATAATGAACATTGGTGCAGAATGAGGCAGTATAAAGGAACTTCAGATGGAAATGATTACTTCGATCCGAATTTTCACAACGAGCTGTTTCAAACAGTTCTTTATGACCTGAAGCAAGGTAGACAAAGAGGAAAAAGACTTCCTATCCGATTAAGTCTACTTATTTAATGATGAAGGTATAAGGTATATAGAGGGTGTTAGGATTTAAAAAATGCTAGGAAAAATTTTGAAAGAAGGTTAAATTAAATATGGAAAAAAAATTATATATAATTAAATATGTAAGTTTTTAAAAAATAAATTACTGAAATTAGGAAGATCTAATTAAATTGTTAATAATTAAAATTCTTTTGAGAGTTTTAAATATAATATAAAAAGTAAAATGCATAATTTTTACATGTGGAATGATTTTTAAAAAAATAATAAAATTAAACGAAACTATTAAATATTTTAAAATGTTATCGTAATTTACAATTGATTTATAAAAGTAATAAAAAATCAAATATGAATATTTATAAGTATTTTTATTTATATCGGTTTAAGATTTATAGAACAAATTGTTTCTCAAATAAATAAAAAGTTTGTTTAAATATTAGATTTAAACATTTTTTCTGTGATATAATAAAAGTTTTGATGTCTGAAATAACTCAGTAATAATTCCGACGATGTTCCAAGAACCTCTAATAGAGGAAACTAGAAATTTTCACCAATCTAGATGTACTGGGATATTCTGCAGCTAAAGGACTCTTGTTAAAAACCAAGGCATGACTCACAAGTCCCTACAAATTCATATAAAAACAAAGCGGGTACTTTTTGTCGGTTTCTTTAAAAATTCATTATTTACTTTTTTAGTTTTATAAATTTTCTGTATTTTTATAATTTTTTAGTTATTTAATTTTTGATAAAATTTAAACTAAACTAACTGCTCATAATTATAATTATTACTTACTTTATTTTCGATTAAATCTTTGGACATTGTTTCTATTTTTTGCTTCATTGATTTCATATCACTTTTTAGTTGATCGTTAATTTCTCTCTACACAAATATCCTGTTGGTAAAGCAGTAACAAAATATATTTACTTGGTTTAGTTTTTTTTCCATCTCGATAAGTTTTTCTTTAAATTCTCTCTGATTACTCTCACATTTTAATTTAGAATTTTCAGAAATTTTCTGAAATTAACACAAATTTTATTATTTATTTTTGATAAATAAAAATTGTTCTTTCAAAAACAAAATATTTTGTACAAATATTAGTTTTTCCAAATTTCATCAGTTTCAATTATTTAGTAAAATAAAATTTCTTTCGTTCTGGTGTTTATAAGACATTATAAACCTCTCTTAACTATTCAAAGCGATTCCTCAATTAATATTAAATTCAAATTAATGCTAATAATTCAATATTTTATCTTTTTCATCACACATTCTCTCAAAAAAACTATTTTATTCAACATTGTTCTCACAGAAATAACTCAATTACAAAAATTTTTATTTGAAGAAAGCTTTGATTCACGACTATATGGGCCAATGCTGAGTATCCTTGTTTACTTGAATTATTAACGTATCCTTGTTTTATTTCAATTAGAAAATCGCGACAAATTGACGACAATCAGTATCGAATACGATAAACAATTGATATATACATGACCATATACATGCCGATATATTATATAAACATATTTTGGTGCCGATATAGTTTAGATTCCATTATTTGCTTGGTTCCCATTATGTGTTTCTCCAGAAAGTCTTTGATGTCAATGCTTCTGAAAAAAGTTCTCTTGATACGGATTGTCGTCAACTTGTCAATAACGTGTCGCGATTTAATAAATTTTTACTTTTGGTTAAATTTATAAAATTTATTTTATAATACCATTTTCAGATTTTAAACTCTTTTTATTTTAAATTATTTTGTAATTTTGCCGGTTTCGTAAAAGATTCATATTAAACTTGGTTAATTTTATAACGTTTGTATTTCTTATACTTTGAAAATTTTTTAACTCATATTTATACAATTTTCCGGTTAAAAGAAAAATTTTATCAATAAATCGCAACATTTTATTCAAAATTTTTGAAAAATTACTAACTTAATAATAAATAAGTTTTGGTTAATATTAAAAAAATATTATAATTATAAAATATTAAAAATAGGGAGAAAAAATTAATTTCTTTATGTTTATTTCACACCATTTCACGCTTTGAAAAACGTTTCAATTTATTCAAATAATTCAAGCAATACTGCTTTGACAGTTAATCCTACAAATCAAACCTCATCAAGAGATTCATACGCTAATATATCAAATGAAAAACGCCAAAACCTAATTAGACTTGTCTATGAACAAGGACAGAGTGTATTAGAATAATAAGATCCTTCAAATAAAATTTAAATCATTAAGAATAAAAGTCAATAAATATAACAAGCACGATATTGTTAACCTCAACGCAAAATGTGGCTCAATAAGAACAGTTCTCACAGTGCATAATATAAACCGAATTTAGAAGATCGTTACATATAATCCACAGTTTACAAGCAGCTGTTCCGAAAATTTCGATATCAATTTCTACCATTAATCGATGTCTAGAAGAGCTAAAAATAACCATGAAACTTTTCTATAGAGACCTTGATAGAGTTAAGTAAGTCAAAAAACTGATTTTGATAAAGGAATATCTTTAGATAAAGAATATAAAAAATAAAGAAAATTGAAAAAATAATTTCAGAATTTAATTTTGAATTTAAATTCCTTTCACCTTATTTCTAACTTTATTAAAAACGCTTTTTTAAAAATTAAGAATGTTGCAAGATTAAAATTAAGATTGAGGACTAATGGAGTAGGGGAAAAATGTATGCTCTCCCTCACCCCCACGGTTACCATGTCAATGGTCGCGATTACCATAGCAACGGTCGCGGTTACCATGGCAACGGTCGCGACCATCCTAGTAACGGTCATGATAACCATAGCAACGGTCACGGTTACCATAGCAACGGTTCCGGTTCCCTCGGAAACGCTTCTGATTACTTCCATTTTTCCTTAGCAACGGTTCCGATTACCTTAGCAACGGTTAAAATTAGTCCCCTGTTCCTTGGAAACACTTTTGATTGCATCAACAATTAAAAACAACGAATTTCTGACAATTTCCTCATTGGATAATTTTCACCATTTCTTTCTTTTCCTCCTTATGTGCATATTTTGATAAATGTCATAGTATAATTTAACAATTCCATTGTTTGTTTTTTATAACCCATAAAATCTCTGAATTTTAATCCGTCATCTGATCGAAAATATTGTTCTTTATGCTCACTCAGCTTCCTATATTGTCTTGTTTCAACTTCTTGAAAGGAAATATTCAAAAGATCATAATTGCGATCACTAATGTCCTTTACATGGTAGCTAAATTTGCTCTTTCTAAAATATACCGAACGGGACTTTGAATTGCTAATTCTCTAAATATAGTCGATTTTTGTTGCAAAATCATGTCAATATGTTTTACACTTTGCTGGCTGGTTAGCCCAGGCTAGCCTTTTATCCATGCAGTTTGCCTACCATATCACCAATATTAGTATGCAATCTATTGAAGTCATAAATGATTATAGTCAACATATTAATACAATGGATATATGGATATGAGCGATATGTAGTCTGTTACACAATAGAAAGATGTACAATTGTGCAATTATTCAACCTTTTCGTTGACTGTGATGCTTTATGTTATATATATATATATCAATATATGACTAGATGTAATTATACTATAAGACATGTATTACATGATTTTACATGATAATCATGTATTTGTCTATGTTTTTCAGTAATTTATGTAAATTTATATATATATATATATATATATATATATATACATTCTTACAAAACCGATAAATAGTTTACACACTAAGATTTCATTTCTAGGCTTAGGATAGCCTGCTTAGGCATAATGCAGCCTACATAGGCGTAGTGCATACAAATAACACATATATTGTATATACTTTGATGAATCAAGTCTCAATATGATATATAACCATAATATAATAATACAAATAGATAATAATATAACATGTAAAACATTATAGAAACATTTGAACTATATTGACTGTGTTGTCAACACTATAATGTGAACAACACTATATGTTGTGAATCACTATATGATCACAACTTTTGATCATATATTATGTAACAATAATATATATGTATATAATGTACTATATGTATATAACAATAATATACTAATATTAATGTTTGATATTGTGATGATTCTTCAGTAAATAGTTGATGATATGCATAGTGATTGTATATAATATATAAAAATAATATAATACATATGCAACATATGTATAATTAAATGTTCACTTTTTGAAAAGTTGATAAGGTAATGGTTAATACAATTAGGGTCACTTTTTATTGCTGTTAAGGTAGATTTGAAGGTTTTTATATACAAATGGTTGTTCAAGAGGTGATTTTGATGGTTGATGATATGATTGTTAAGTTATATTTGATAGCTGATATGGTACTTCTTATGGTTGATGAAGTATATTTTATGGTTGATGATATGTCTGATAAGGTATATGGTAATTTTGATGGTTGATAGTATGGTTTTTAAGGTATTTTGATGGTTAATATGTCAATTTTGATGATTGTTGCCTAGGTTGAGGTATATTTGAAGGTTGATATGATGATATTGATGGTTGTTGAGGTAAATTTGATGGTTAATAGTATATTTGATAGTTGATATGATAAACTTTATAGCTGAAAAGGTACATTATATAGTTGATATGATGATTTTGATGGTTGATGTCCAGGCTGAGGTATTTTTGATAGTTGATATGATATATTTGAAGGTTGATATATGGCTGATAAGGTATACTTGATAGTTGATATGGTGATTTTTATTGTGGTTAAAGTAAATGTGATGGTTGATGATACGGCTGATAAGGTACTTTTGATGTTTCATATGGTAAATTTGAAGGCTGATAGCATGAT
>MQRK01222234.1:2117-12603 GCA_001938485.1 Girardia tigrina | reverse complement strand
AAATACACTACGCAAGTACAATTATTGTACTTGCGTAGTGTATTTTGTGACCTGATGATGGGATTATTATTATCTCGAAACGCGTCGTCTTGTTTTTATCCCTAATATATATATATATATACATATATATATGTGTGTATATATATATAATTTTATATATAATTTACTAGATATAATTTATATATAATAATTGACTGGGTTACTACACTGCTGATTCTTATTTTTTTATTTGTCGAGACGTGTGATACATCCATTTCATGCGGACCTCAACAAAGAACAACGATAGTGCTGACTCGCGATTATTCATATTGAATAACGACGTTTATTTTAGGATTGTCGAGTGATTCACTGTAAGTTCTTTATTAATTTTTATTATTTTAATTAACTTTTCGTTATATTTCAAGGTATCATAACTTTTTGCCGGATGCTTTGATTGTGGACTGAACCAGAATTATGGATAGCTGGCGGCAAGGGCTTTCTGGAGAGGTCTGGTTTCTCGATTTCTCCCATTGGATGAGTGTTGACGTGACTGTATTTTAATGTGATGTTTTAGGATATGAGGGACAACAACGGGGTTTCGCTGAATCGCGATGGAACTCAAGGTGTTACTGACAATACTTATAAGAATCCGGACCTTATTACGACTCTGATTGTGTGATAATTATTGAATAAATGTATTATTTCACAATTGTTTTTCTATATTCCGTACGCTGATTAACTGTCTGATTTATATAATTACTAAGTTTCTGACCGCAACAAAACCAATGATTTTTTAAAATAAGTTTAAATATTCAAATAATAAAAAAAATAAAAAAATAACAAAACCAACAATATTAATATCAAAGCAAAACAATGTATAACGAGAACTTAAAAAGACAACTCAAATTTCAAATATACAACTCTAACAATTCATGAAGTAATTTCGTTTTAATAATAATATCCATTGACTTAATTTAAATTAAGTTAAAATTAAAATGACTTAAGAATTTTACAATATTTTCTTCTAAAATATTTAATTCAACATTAATTCTTTAAATTTATCGTATTTCTTTTGAATTTTAGTATGTCATGAACATGAATAATAAACCAAAAACTTCAAAAACTTATCATTTCAATGAAGAATGGGAACTTTTAGCTTTACAAAACAATTACCGAACAGATTATTCATCAAATTCCGAATTAAGAATACGTAAAGTTAGTTATCTTAAAATCAATTAACAAATCAACAAAATATTTCTAAAAAGCCAATGTTGAAGTCACAAGCAGTAACTACTTCATCTATCTTTTAGCATAAAAAATGCAAACCATAATCTGACGGTGAATTTGTAAAGGAACTTGTTGGACATATCAGAATTACTTTTTAATGAGTTTAAAATCAAGAGTGAAATTTTTACTGCAATTCAAAGTCTACAACTGTCTCAAAATACAGTGATTCGATGAACTGAGAAGATGAACGGAAATATAAAAGAACATTTATAAAACGATATTGATAGATGTTCTTGTTTTTCCCTTCAGTGTAATGAATCGACAGATATAAGTGATACAAAACAATTATTTGTTTTCATTCGTATGGTTATTAAGGACTGTAGTGAATTTCAACTTTTACATCATAAATAACATAATAGAAACAGTTTAAAAAAATACAGACAGAGAATTGTAATTAGAATTTCGAAATGTAAATAAAAAAAATGGTTTGTGTATAAAAAATATGCAGAAAATTGTAAATAGTAAAAATAATAATAGAAATTGTTTAAACAAACTGAATAAATGTCGGTGAATAAATATTTATACGATACTCGGTGTTGTTTCTTTCTATATAAAGTTATTTGATAATATGAAGTTTACGTATATGATCTTAAGTACACAAAAGTTGGCCACCACTGTTCTACGGATTTAATTTTTTTGCAATATTTATTCATTACTGATTATTTGATTTTTTTAATACTTTTAAATGATAATTTTTGGTATTAATAATTTTCTTGTCTTTCTTCTTTATCGATTTGTTTTGATCTTCTATTGACTTTCATCTTATTTTGTGTAAATAAATTTTCTAATCATATCACTTCATACTATTTTGTTTATTTCTACTTGCGTATCTTTCGGATTAATTCACTGGTTTGAACAAAAGAAACAACATTTAATGGATATAATCACAAGAGATAAAATGTAAAAAGAATTAGGTAAAAGATATTCATATAATGAATGAAAGGATTCTTAGTGTATGAGTTTAAGCATAAGGACATTACACTGTCAGAATTAAAAATCATAATGGCGCTCTTTTTCAAAAATAAGCATTCGTCGTATTAGATGGTTTAGCAGGTGAAGAAAAGCAGGATTATGGAAAATTGGAGAAAGCATTTTGCTCCGACCGAGTTACTGCTTTTATTTAAGTATGCCACGAAAGAATGACGAACTGCCAGACATTTAGGCGGTCGATATAATGTTATTGGTGCCAAGTTAAGCGACAAGTTGGTGAAAAGTGCTTTTAACTGAGGGTTACCGGACTCCTTCAAGCAATAAAAATAAAAAAATTAAAATTGTCGTAATAAATTTTATTGTCTTTTATTGATTTTTCTTTATAAGATGGAAAATGCTTACAATGTGTATGATATATCATTGTTAATTAAAGCTCAAATTATGGAACATGATTTTTGAATCTAATCTTAATGTATTCGTTATTTTTTATGGATCATGCAATATTTCATTAAGTACGTTGTTTAAATCGGTAGTTTTAGGATTAATTAAATATATATTATTTTTTTCGCACATGTTTTGTACAGGTTATGGCGACAAAAGAGGATAATATGATTAAAGAAGACTACCATCATTCCATCATTTTTGACAAACGATGGAAAATTGCCGTGAAACAAGACACCGGCAATGATGTTCAATGAAATTCATAGTGAACATTAGAAAAAAAATTGAAAAAATGTCCTGATGACATATTTGATTACTTTGTGTTGTAATATAAGAAACTCACAAAAGATTGCTTTTATGTATTATTAATGTATTCCTACTGTAATGACTTGATTTAAAAAAACTAGAATAAAGCAGATGTTTGTTATAAATAAATACGTATATTATAAGGTATTATATACGTCTTAATAATATTTCAGTTAACGCAGTATTTTGCTTAACATTGGAAAACGTTCCAGAAGCCGGAAGAATGTACCCATATAAAGTAGATTTTTCTGAATTTTGGCTATGTGAAAAACTGACACTTGTTAAAAGAACTTCATTTGTGAATAAAATAAAATGTGATCAATTCTGTTGTTTTGTAAAATAGGTAATAAGTTCATTGATTTAACACTATGTAGGTGTGCATTTTCACGCCACATCTCTGCGTAGAGCGGGTGTTTTTTAATTTTTTCTTTATTTGGGAAGCAATATATATATATATATATATATATACAGCAATATATAACGTACCATTCACACATGCCTAAAGCCCCTTGTTTACAAGTTTACCGCACGTACCTCTTCGCGCAAGAAAACGTTTACTAGTCTCCAAAAAAAATTGAGTTAATAAATTCATTGGAAAATTCCAGTTTTAATTTTATGAAATTAAACATACATGAGACTCATTAATTCATTTATGAAACATTTACGAAATCGTTAATAAAAGAATTAATCGAGCAAAATGAACTTTGGTCAAGAAATTAAATTTTAGAAGCTTAGATTTAGAGACATTATTTTGTTTGAGTAGAAATTTTTTTCTCGCGGCATAGTAAAAATGATTATCAATTAAAACTATGTGTTGCGGTCGATCCCTTATATTACACATTACACGTTTACATTACGATTCAAAGGACAAAATAAAGACAAAAAGAACACATTTACAATACAATACATGTATTTGAGTAGACATCAACCTCACCATTCGGTTGTGGAGAGCCGTCAGAGAATCCCTAGCGACACCAAGCACCTTCATATCCTTGAGTAATAATACCCTAGTGTAAGAAAAATATTACCGACAGTCCGATGCGAAACTCCGTTTCCTCCAGAACCGAACTGTTCGAAAGGGCCACAACAATGCTACAAAAAATAAAAACAGGAGTGGCTAGATACCATCGGTGCATTAAACGTCGTAACGGTAACGCAAAGAGCTTTTTGATAATGCGGAACAATAATGTCACCAAAGCACGAGTAATAGCGGATCTGGAGATGCAGCTACTATGGTAAAGAAATGTGCGTATCAAGCAAGTAGTCCACGATCGAATATAGAGAACAAATTGAGCAATTACTATACTCCGATGACAAGCGATACGCCCAGCTCTGTTGCGCCCTCACAATTTGTCATTGGTAAGAAAAAATGATGGCAGTTTTAGACCATGTGGTGATTACTGCTTTCTCAATGATGTTACAAAACCAGACAGATATCTTCTACCAAGAATGGAGGATATATAAGATAAAATATCTGGAAAATCAATATTCTCGACGTTGGACTTCGACTTTCATCAAATCCCAATTCACGAATATGACGTCCAGAAAACAACAGTAACCACGCCATTGTTATATTGTTGATGTGATTATTTACTTTGATTCAGAAAAAGAGCATGGAGAATAAATAAATTTTTGTGGAGATAATCGATAGAAGTTTTAATCTATTGTGGAAGTCAAATTTTTGAGGAGAAATGAAATCAATTGGAATATTGACCGAAGGTTTTAATTTTTCGATAAATATTATTGAGGAAGTCATTTTTAGAGGAGAATTTTAATCAATTGGAATATTAACCGAGGTTATTATTTGTCTCATAATCTAAAATTTTTATAAAATTTTAAATCTTAAATTTTAATTTGAATAAATTTTGATTTTTGAGTTATCTAAAATCATATAAGTATTTAAAATTAAAATTAAATGACAACATAATCAATTATTTTAACAAGTGATACTTGTTAACCAAAAATTTAGTAGAACAAGAAAGTTCCACACACAATATCTTATTTATATATATATAAATTTTATTGAAAATTTTGTCGATATTAAATAAAACTTTAAAAATAGCCTTATGCTTTTTTATCATTTGGTTAAATAAAATAAACTATAAAGAGCTACAACAAATAAAGTTAAATATACATAATTTAAATCAGTCACCGCGGTAAATATCAATCGACCTACTTTTATAGGAAAACCACTTGGAAGAGTTAACCAGTTGTTAAATTTTTTTGTTGAGATTTCGAAGAAATCTACGTCTTTTTCTCGGACCCCCAGCAGTTAGTAAGAATGATAAAATTATCATCTCAAGCAAAGGTCATATGTAGTTATTTATTAAATAGAATTTAGATTAACAAAATATTAATATAAGCTACAAAATATTCGACAAAATGTTTTGGGAAATCGAAATGTATAAAAACGAAATTAAATTAATGTTTATTAAATAAGTTTGTGATGGATTTTTGTCTTCAACCGAGTGATTTGCCTACCACATCTATCAGTGACAAACAGAAAGGGAACAGGGAGTTCCGAAGTTCTGGGAGAATTTAATAATAGCATACCAAGACTTTGTAAAGGGACTTATATCTATAGCGAGAAAACGCCGAATTGACTGAAGGGAATCATTCCAAAAAAACAGAAAATGTACTAATAATATCAGTAATAATATCATATTGCAAAATAATGTCGGTCGGAAAACGAACAGGAGTCTGTAGGTGCCGGCTCTCTAAATTCACAGTTACAAACGTGGTCGTCTCCGTCAATGACTAGTCGGTCACCGGGTTGCTAGATTAGGGCTGTTAAAAAACGTTTGTTTTAAAAATGTTAGGTAGTTATAGTATTATTTTCTGGTGGAACATATTGTTTTTAAAGAATGGAAAGGACATCAGAATGGGTTCTAGTAAGAAGTGGACTATAAATGTCAGCATTGCTAGGGTGGAAGGATCGGTTATGGAACATTTACAGTATGATATAAAAACTCTAATTGGTATATTTGGTGATATTATTCCTCACCACATTCAATAAAATCGAACTCCGATGATGTAACATATCATGACATCTACCAGTCGATCGCGACACGAATTTCAATCAATCTATAACTAAAAACCGAAAATATTAAAACGAAAATTTGATTTTCTGAAAAAACTTTGCAAATCAAAAAAAATTTCTTGAAATTTTTTTCTGAAAATTTGTTTTGCAAATTGAAAAAAATATATTTGATTTTAAATTTATATTAAAATTTGTTGGTTGTTTAATTATTATCGTCAGTGGTGGCAGTCGTAAGTTCAACGCTATTGACCTTGATAATTATGCTAATTTTTATTATTTATGTTTACTGAACTTGTATGGTTAATCTGTATTTTAATTTTAGATCCGTTTCTAATCGAAAAATTTGAAATGACACTTCATTCAGAAAAGCAACTGATTGACGAAATCGTGGCATCTATTGAATTTTTTGTGAATGATGATTATTCAAATGGATCGTATTACACGTACAGTGTTCCCACAGTTTTAGACTGAGAATTATATTGTTTGAAATTACAATTTTTAATTTTATTACCTTAGTTCATTTACTAATTTTAATGTATTTGTACATACTTTTATAAAGTATTGCTTGTTTTATTTTAATTTTAAAAAACTTCGTAGTCGTTTCAATTTAACTAGTTTCAATAACAATTTTGAATCTCGATTTTATTGAAAACACCAAAATATTTGTTGATTGAATATTTTTGTTATAATAATTATTTTAAAATTAATAATTGTTTTATAATAAAATTTGTTGGTTGTTTAATTATTATCGTCAGTGGTGAACAGTAGTGAGTTCAATGCTATATTGACCTTGATAATTATGCTAATTTTATTTATTATTTATGTTTACTGAACTTGTTGTATGTTTAATCTGTATTTTTATTTTTAGATCCGAGAATTAAATCTTAATTAACTGTTTATCAAAATACAACAATATTACTATTATTGCTAATTTCATCCAAAATTTTTCATTAACAATAAAGAAATATGTCTGTCCACGGTGAACTATGACATATATCAGACCTTCATCGAGGAGTTATCTTCAAAATTAGACGATCAACCGTATTGTCTAATTCATGATAATGCCTCGATTCATCTGGACACTATTTCGATTCATCGTGGTATAACTTACCCCCTTATTCACCGTTTCTAAACCCAATTGAAGCGGTGTCTTTGAAACTGAAAAGGGGAGGCAGGAAGCAGATATCAGAAGGAAATCCCAAAACCCAAAGGAACCGAATTGATTTCCTCCAGACAGCAATTTCACAAGAATTGCAGAAGGTGGATTATTCGGACCTTAGGCCATATTATAGGCATTGTAAGACCTTTCTTGGGCAATGCATTGCAAAACTTGACATTTTTGGAGATTGAATATAATAATACATGTTATATCAAATAAAATCTTATCTTATTTTATTTCTTTGATAAAATTTTATTTAATAAATTTAGTATTTATTATATTTTTAAATTTAATAAAAATAATATTTAAATAGAAATAATTAAATTAAATAATGTAACAAGAAATTATTTACGTGACATATTTGCCAAATAATAATATTAATAAATGGACACAGTAACAGATAAAATCCACGTTATAACAAGTTTCGTTATTAACGAATGAAAACCTGTTATTAACAATTGGACCTCACTGTAGTGATTGAATATGTTTGTGTATATGTCTTCTATGACTGGGTGAATGTGTGTTAGGGTTATGTGTGTGAGGTGAGAAAATTTTGAGTTATTTCACAATTAACAGTTTCAAAAAAAGGTGTGTTCAAGTTTTTCAAGTAAAAATAAAAATAAAATTTGTTAAAAACGATCTCGATTTCTTTCTGATGATAAATAACTCCAATAAAACTCCACAATTTACAAAATTATATTTTTTCAACAGGATGGACAGCCCACTACAAAATCAAGCAAGTGTTGGTTCAATTATAATAACATCTCTCTCCTAAATTGACATTCATCAAGCCCAGATTTAAACCCCATTAAAAATTTGTGGACTATTATGAAGTCAAAATGAAAAATAAATCGATCAAAAACTAAGTATGAGTTGATTGAAAGATAATTTAGTATATAGACCGGCATCAGTAGGTATTCGGTGACTTTTTGGCTTGGATATTCCAGTCGCTTGGATATATAAATTATTAAATCAGTTTATATGCAGTTAAAACTTTTTTTGCATTTACCTCATAAGCATTTTTTTAATATAACTCTGTATTATATACTAGCGAATGTATCAACCGCGTATTTAAAAACATCTCAAAGGATGTATTTAATTTATACGTTATGATTTTATATAATTAGATAACCTTTGGCATCCTTTACTAACGACACCCTTTCATATTTTGAAATACTGCAAAGCTATTGGTCAGCATCAAATTCCAGATGGATTAACTTTGAAAAAGTTAACGCAAACCTTTCCAGAGTATGGAGAAGGTTTACGGAAAGGTTGGTTACATTTGGTCAAACCGTCTTCAAATGATGCACGAAAAGACAAACATCTTAATATATAAATGTAGAGGTTATCGCTCGAATATGTCAATGATATTATATCACGAGATGGAAAAAAGGCCGCTGTTTCATACGTAAGGCACCAAGATTTAGATCGAATTAGACAACTAAATAGACAAAAAAGAAAAGATGAAATATTAAATATGAACTTACATAAACAGCATCAAAAGAAATTAATAACAAAGGATGAAGGAAATGATAAGACCATGATCACAGAAAAGGAAAAGGACGAACAGATAAATAGGAATCAAAAGTCTAACCATAAATATTGGAAATTAATCATATTGATTATTCTCTCTTATCTTACGAGGCGTAAGTGCAACACCGAAAACGATATTAAAAGAACGACAAATTCTAGTACGAATTGTCCCACATACCGTCCTTGTTAATATCGGAGCTTATGACAATAGATATTCCTTTAAGATTTGTCTAGGACAATGTTATTGGCAAAAGAATAATGAACTTAGGGCAATATATTTTGATGGATACCAGAACCATACAAATATGTATGTTCTTATCTACAGAGAAACAGCTTTAACAGAAGCGTTCGAAATAAAATGGGCACGGCAGAAAATATGTGGCAGATAACTCAGAATCAAACCTCACAGTTCAGTCTTTCATGGGATATTTTTGTACAATATAGTTCACTATTTACCTTACCACAGGTAAAAACACATGAAAAATTTATTGACTCCGATTCTTTAACAAAAATTCAGTCTATCTTTTATAGAGCAAATGATCATACAATATTTCACTAAAACTTACAATTACACACATGGCCATTCATATTGTTCAGCTTAGGACTGTTTTCGCTCAGTTCTTTAATAATATGGCACATATTATTCTTCTACAAAAAATATAAAAAGAAGCAGACGGCTTTAAACTTATATCGTACCTCCTTGGGGAAATACCTGCCAGGAGTGTACGTAGAGCAAACACAGGTATAAAAATCATTTTTGGCCGTACGCGCCTTGAAACGATATGTTTCACTATATATTTGTTTACTCTTTTTGTTTCTTTTCTATTTAGTGTAAACGTACACAAATCTTTAATTTTAAATTTATTACAGATGAATCCTGTTTCCGATACGACAAAGAATTTTTTACAGAAGATGAAAGAAAAATATAATGATTTTCATGTGACTTTCTCTGATAATGAGCCTTTTAAGGGCTATGGTAATCTTTCATACCAACAATTTCGGAATCGTAAACAAATTATTGATCGACAGTGCTGGGAACTCCCAGCAGTTGTTAGAGACGCACGACTAAATAAAGAATTACCCCAACTCGAAAAACTTGAAAATAGAGAACCATGTAAGGATAGGTTGATTAGAGCCTTTCAAAAACAACCAATATGCCCACTTGAGATTCGCCTTCCATCACAATGGACTCCGGATCAACCTATTTCCGCAGCAGCAACAAAATTGTTTGATTTACCAATTAGGCCTATGCACTATGGTAATACCTTTTACCGTGAAGTCCAGTCCAAATTAAGTTTACTGGTCAACGGTTTGTTTGCGGTAGAGTACCCTGGTCCTAATTATTACCAGAACCGTTTGATTTATAACGACCTCAATAAGAAAATGGTCGTAGTCAAAACAAATACGAACCGTCGATGGACCATAGCGGATATCATAGAGGTGTATCGGCATAATATACTGTTGAGGGAATATCTCAAATTTTATAATTTATATGTATTTATTGTTTATATTAATAAATATTTACAAATATTTATATTTTTCATAGATGGAATATTTATGATAAATAAATATAAAATTATATTTTTTAATATAAATAAATAAAATAATTAAGAATCAAATAATAAATAATAAATTTAAATTAAAATAAAATTTCGGCTAATTTTTCTAGTTATCTAATTTTAGTAACGAGTGAATTGGAAGCGTCGAAAATAAAAATTATTATAAATTATTTATTTAATTTAAATTTTGATAATAGAAATGAATTTAACATACTGAAAAATAATTCTTGTGAATTTTTGCATAATTATACA
>MQRK01222231.1:70829-83951 GCA_001938485.1 Girardia tigrina | reverse complement strand
ATTAATACTAAAACTACAAAATTGAACTTTAAAGATAAAATCAGAAAATAATGAAAAATTTGTTCGAATAATTGTTTATTAACAAACATTAAAAAAATTATCAATTTAGAACGATGTCGAATAATGAGAGTTTTGCTGAGAGTTGTCCAAAAGACAATTCTGATTGTAATGAAAATAAAAGTTTGAAAACCCATGTTGGTGTTCTTAATACAGATAATAAGAATTAAAATATTAATCAGTCGTCTGGGTCTCGAGAGACACAATTCCGAATCAACATACAACATTCAAACACAAAACATCAAACATTCAAAATATTCCTCACAGTGGTAATAGAGGAATAATTATACTTTAAAAACCTTAAATTCATGTAATTCTGTTGATTGAGAGTTCATCGAAATTTTATTTCTCAAATAATTTATCTTAAGTTATTTATTTTTTTAAGAAAAGTGGGTTGAAATTAGTAATGAAAAGTATAAAGAAAACCAATATAATTTTCTAGAATGTTATTTTTATGACAGTTTTAATTGTGGTTAGGCAGTTTTCAGTAATAACTTCTGTCATTCGACATCTAGCTAAATTGTTAAGATTTTTTATTAGGAATTGCTTAAAAAAATATTTTCATTTTATAAATTAAAATTGATTTCTAATTTTTTTTAAAAATTTTACTTCAATATTTTTTCCTAAAGATTATTGTAATTTTTACTTGATTATATACAAAAGTATTTTAAAATTTAGTTTAAAATTATTTACTTTAAGAAAATTTTTTAATTTTCAAATATTAAAACATTTGATATTTTTAAGAGTCATTTTTTTCTAATGTTATAATTTAAATTGTAAATCAGTATTACGAACATCCAGAAATACAAAATTTTAATCCGGATGAGAGAAGAACATTTTCAAATACAAAATTGAACATACAGATTTCAACATACTAAATTTAAAATATTTCTTACAGAAATAATTATATGGGTTCATTGGAATGATTTGCGAGGAATAAAGTATTTTGTTAGTATGTTAAAAATGAAGAGTTAAACAAATTCGAAGAACATTTTATTCTTTTATTTTGCTTTAAACATGTAAATATACTTATGGAGATTAATTTTTCGTTCTCGTGTAACATTATAATAAAATAAAATAATAACTAGAGTAAACTTTATCAGTTAACATATTTATTCAAAATTTTATTGGTTAAAATTTAAATGATTATTAATTATTTAAAAAATTTAAAAGAAAGTCTTGATAACATTTATTTGTAAAACTTTAATATTATCTATCTTTCTAATAAAGATATCCGAACATTCTAATTATTGTTTGATTTTACATAACTTCATACATATGTATGTAAACAGTTAAAACAATCATTAACAGTAAAATGAATGTCGCATACATAATTGTTTTGATTCTCTCTTGGTCCTCAACTAAATTTTGCAATATAATATTTATAAAACATAAAAAAAAATACAAAATAATCTGTAGCATTGAGATTGATTCATTATTGGTTTATTGCCACAAACTGCACAAATATTTCGATTTATTAAAGTTCTATCCTTTTTAATAATTATTGTCAATAATTCTACATCAAGAATATATGATCGCTTGGGTATGCCCGTAATGAAAAACTTGACTTTATCATTAGACATGATTCTGGGAGAAAATTCACAAGATATTCCTTGACTCTCAAAAAATAATAAGTTAAATACTTTTGGTAAAATAGTGACATTGACAGTTCCATCTTAATCATAAAATAAACATTCAAGTAAACATTTATGTCATTTAGTTGAAGTTTTTTAGTATTAGAACTTTTATATTTTATCTCTAAATATTTGCTATACAGATTATAAAATATTTAGAAATCCTTTTAAGTTTTCTTAATTCAAGGTAGAAGAGCAAACTGACAAACTATTTTAAATTTTTATATCAATTATATGTAAAATTTTTACGCTGCAAAATTTTTGTTTTTCGTATTTTGTATTTTTTGAAAACTAATGTTGGAAAATTTAACAAGCTTCTAAATAAAAAAAAATGATTAATTAGAACTTTTATGAGACAAAGTTTTATAGCTTTTCAGTCTAGCTGAGATTTTAGGAAATTTTACATTAGTTATGTTTTATTTGACGTTTTTTTCTTACTTTTTATTGTTAATTGCAAACTGATTTTTATTGACAATTTTTTTTAATGACAAGAAAAAATTTTATTTCACCAAGTCCGAAAAAAATCTACATCTAATCGAAGTCTAAAAATTTTCATCATCCTCATATGAATTGAATTTGATGAAATTTTTGATAGCCTGGATTAAAAAGCATTTATTCAATTTATTCAAAGATTATCAATCAAGAACGATGACGAGCTACACAAGTTTTACGGAGAATTGTTCTAGTGGCAATTCAAATTGTGATATAAATAAATGTAAAGAAAACTCAATTAATGTTCCTAATAGTGCTAAATTTAAACGTGGAATTATATGAAGAAAAAGAAAAGTTTTAGAAAATTAAAATTTTAAAATAAATATTTTATTTAATTCCGGTTTAAATTTTATAAAAAAAAGATTTTAAAAAGAAATAATTGTGTTTAAATATTTGTATATAGAGAATATTTATACAGTAGCAAAAATGTGTTATACAATAAGTTTTAAAATAAAATTTAAAAAAGTGTTCAAATGTCAATTTCTAATAATTTGAAGGATGTGCAACAATAACTAACATAGAGGCTTTTGACACAAATTAAGACAAGATGATCTCGAGATTGATTTCAGAACATTTAAAACGGGAGGATGATATTGAAACTTTTGTCGTGTTCTGTAACTGATACTTCAAACAGCATAACTGGAAAATCACTGCTAACAATCTATTACTCTTGCCAAAATTTCAATTATTAATTTTATGGAAAATGATTTAAATTAAGAACGGAACACCCAACACTTTAATCATCCCTTCAAAAAAAAAACAGCAACATCACAATTTCAGATATAGATCAATGCATAGCATATATAGAGAGTTAATATACATGAAAGGTGAACTGCATAGAAATTCCAAAATGTTGTCTCGAAGCTCATGCAAATCATGTAGCTAGTGACATATGTAATATGAAGAATTGAAGATATATAAACTTAAAACAAAACAGTGACAACAAGAAACTACTTAAAAGAAGTACAGCGAGAATGGATTCTATAAGAAATGGAATTAATACTACAGACGCACAAATCAATGTGTCATGCAGGAGCGAAAAACGTCTAATACTATTCGAAAGACAAATTTAATATATAGGAAAAGAAAGCAAAAAAGTGAAAGAAGTAGTAGTGCGCGAAGAAGGTCAACAAACTCCAACAAATACGTCAAAAACAAAAGAAAAGATAATAAAAATAACATCCGTTGAACCGTTTGAGAAAGTATACATCAATATTTGTGGTGAGTGGAGAGAAACAATAAGAAAAGAAAGATTTTTCATATCCATAATTGACCATTTCAACCAATATATCGTTTTAATAGGATAAGTTAGCAATATGCAAACAATTCTAAAATATAGGTAATTAATTTTGAAGTACCCAAAACAGAAAACGTGTGTGAAAATAATTAATAACTATGTATTTATAAATTAAAATACATATAATTATTTATAGCAATATCATATTATATCAAAGGATCCTGAATATATAAAAACTTCTGAGATTGTTTAAATCAATCAGTGTAATTAATTTTAGACGCGCATTATTTGATTGTGTCATAAAAATAAACATTATCTATTTTTTGGACTTTTATTATGGAAAATTCTTATAACGTGGAATTTGGGAAAATATTCAAAAAGTACAATAAACGATGATTAACAAGGTACGGGATGCACCCAATAAATCTGAAAATTAATATAGAAATAATAATAGTAAAAACTTGATACTGACATATTTTACATTCAATATGGATTAGGAAAATGTAAATAGATTAGAAAACTGAAAGCTGTTTACCAACAAGACTGTCTATCAACAGCAACAATTTATCGTTTGTTCAATTATTTTCACAGTTGTAGAACATCTGTGGTGACGAAGAAAAATCTGGAAGACTCTCGGAAATTTATGAAAAAATAACTCAAAGCTGCAGATAATCGTGCAAAATGTGAGAAGAATAAATACGAGAGAAAGCACAACCAGCCTAATTGTGAACAAAAACACTCTGCATGCTTTTCTCTTTGAAAGTAGTATTCGAAAACTGTTTCCATTTGTTGTTACACTTCTTAATGGTGGAAATATGACAAGGACGTTTGGAATGTTGCTTGCAGAATCTGCAGACCAGGACCAATGTTGGAGACCGCTTCATTGATAATATTATCACCATTGTCTTTTATGTCCTTGAATCTAAAAGAGAGTAGCGAGAATGAAAGCTACCAGGAGAAAGCAGCTCACTGAAAATGCGGTCCTCAACTTTCCGCCGAAAGGCTCTCATGCTAACGGTATTTCGGAACGTGAATTATATTTTTCTGACTAACTTTGCTGAATTTATTATGAAGGTTAATAGTTCTTACTAGCCCCGCTTTGGCTTTCATCTTTTGTTTCTTGTTTACCCATCTTAAGAAGCCTCTGTGGGGCCAGGTATTTGTCAGCAAACATGATTTAAGAGCCGCTGTCTGTGTTAGAGTGGACGCAGCGCGTTGGCGGCGTACTGGGGTTGCCAAATCAGTGTTTCCAGGACAGGGGGGAGAAACACAACGTAATCTCACTAATTCCACTGGCCTGTTTCAACCATTGATTCAACAGCAGTGGGTCCTATCGATCAAATTCGTTGTGGTTAATAATGAATTTCAACTCGGCGTACATTATGGTTTCATCACCAGATGAGCACTGGAACGCCAGATTGCTTGACTTCATTCGAGCATCGAAAAAACCTGTGACACATTTCAAGCAAGTCAAATAACTGCATTTCTCCAGTTCCATACAATTCTACTCTCTCTTACACACAAAACAAACACCACACTCGATAATCGATTTTTCTAGAAAAAGTCTTCAGTATTCCTTAAAAGCGCTTTCAAAAATAGCGTTAGTCACAAGAAAAATTTTTTTATTGCAAAAGGAAATTATTTTTAGAAATGATGCCTATTTAACATGCTTGTTCTAAATACAAAGTGTTGTGTTGATATCTTAAATCTTACTATATTAATCACATGACTTTTTAGGTGCACCATGTACACAGCTAATTTACTCCAATCCGTACCACAGTTATAATAATGAGATGATAAAAAGACGATTCCGAATGGTACACAATTATATCAAAGCTAGTTTTAAAAGAAAGAAACGTGACAAAGTGGGTGAAAATGATTCAAGGAGTCATGTAAAATAATTGATAAAAAGAAGTCCAAGAGAAGCAATATTATTTGGAAAGATAGAAAAAAAGAAGTAGTGTAGAAATGGAATAAAAAATGGCCAAAAACATTGAAGACCCAGTGGTATAAACACGAAAAAATTTCAAATTTCTTAAATATTTACTTTTTAAAAACACAAATCTTTAATCTTTACTCTTTAATCTGACTCCGAATAATCAGTAAGGATTTCCAACATAAATATATAAACAAGGAACACAAATTCTTTTTATGAAACTTTATTTCGAATAACAAATATTAACAAGTCAATAATAATAATAATTCAATTCTTGATGACAGAACACAAACACAAATCAATATTTCGTACGAGTTAAGAGATTACAGTAAAAACTGTGAATCTCTAAAAACGAACGATATTGTAATTTTAAAACAAACCTTTTTCTCCCATACGGGATACTTTTGGTTTAAAAGAATAATATTTTAAAAAAATAAAATAAACTTTGTATTTACGTTACTTGTTAGGAGAATTCTTGTTAGGTAAATTTTCAGCAAATATTTTTTGGTCAATCTAAAACTAAATTTGCTGCTGTTTATATAGTAATTTTCTTCAGCCTTGAAAATTGATAAAGTAAAACAAAGACTAAAATATTTTTAATTTTAAATTCCAAATTTTGTTAAACTAAATATTATTTTGTTTGAAATTAATAATTTTACTAAAAGAATTATTTAAAAATTTTATCAAAAGTGTATATTTCGGAACCCTAACAAATAAACATTATAAATAATGTTTATTTATTCCTGTTTTTAATTTCAAAAAAAAGCAATTTCCTCAAAATAAAAATAAATAATTTTAACCCTTTCAACACTGTTGAGACATATTGTCCCAGAGCATACTCATTCAACATGATTTTTTTATTTAAGTAATCCATGTAATATTATAGCCTAAAATATTTTTTTCTAATTTATTTTGACTAGATTGAATTAAAAAATATTTTTGAAATCAATGAATAATAATATCAAATTAGTCAAAATAAATTGGAAAAAAATATTTTGGGCTACAATATTACATGGATTACTGAAATAAAAAAATGGTGTTGAAAGGGTTAAAATTATTATAAAAAAATTTTAAATTATTGTAGTAAAAGTAAAGTTATGTTTAAAGTGATGTATATTACAAACTTGTTATAAAATAAATTTTAGAAAAGATCAAATTCTATTAATTTGAGAGATAAAACTGCATCATCTTACAAAAAGTTTTTATTATTTTTAATAATAATTTTGATATCTACATTTCTGGGTGAAAATCAAAATTCTTATAATAAAAATCTCGTATTTTTAAATAATTTATCAGCTTCAAAATTCAAATTTTGATCTATTTTATAAATGGATAACATTAACTATAAAAATGATTTCTACTGAAAGGTTTGAAACATTTAGTTTTATTTGTAGGTATTTGTTCGTGACCACATGTCACGCATAATGATTCGGTACCATTGGCATATTTACCACCGACGAGAATTTCACTTTCACTTTTATTTTTATACCTTGTGGCATTGATATAAATAAATTTTATGTTTGAAAAATGTACATATATATCTTTAGGAGTTGCAGCACATGATACTTCCATTTCATCTTCAACAGTATAAACATCACTTTCATTTGGATAAATATGAAATGTAACAAGAAACTCTACAGTTGATAGAGTAATAATCATGTGAAAATTAAAGCAAACCATATATATTAAGTTGCAAAGAAAAAACATCATTAGCAATTTGCAATTCACAATCTATTTGATATGTTCCATTAGTTATGTACTTATTTAAAATTATTTTTCCCAACAGAAATGTGAAATTGCTTCTTCCTCCAAATTTACAAAGAGCCAAATATGTACGACTTGGTTTATAAATATCATGGAAAAAAACTTTTATTTCCATATTACTCCATGCAAAATAAAGTTTATATTCTGGTGTATGTTTTAAATAAAGTGATGCTAAATTAAATTGTTATATATTATCAAAAAATAGTATCATACTTAAAAACGTGAAACATTTTGACATGTGTATATTGTATCTGGTGTAACATATAAAACAAAAACATCTTTTATGGTAGATAATAGAGTTTGTAAACACATAATCATAGGTATAGTTTCCTCTAGAATGCGTACCACTACTATTCATCATAACTTGACTCTGTACAATATAACTTGGAGTTACAAAACAGTAAACTTGAACATTCTCTTGTATTTTAATTATACTTGATTGAGGTACAAACTGCATAATAAGTTGTCCATCTGTAATGAAAACGAATTTATGAAACAAATAAATTACATCATATAATCACTGAGGGGGCTCGGCAATTAAGTCACGGAAAAGGAAGTCTCAGAAATTAAAATGTTTGTAATTATTTTAAGTCTCGTGTTATTCTTTTAAAACTTATATTTTCAATAGAATTTAAAATTTGTAAAATAAATTTAAAGAAACATTTAAAATTCCAGTAAATTTTTGAAAAAATGAAAAATTCAAGTAAATTTTCTATTTGTCTTTATTTTCGCTCTCCGTATTTTATATTCGAATAATTTCTCTTGTCACCTCTTTCAGTCTTTCTGTTGTCTCCGTTACATTACTCCCTTTCTCTGAATCTATTCAGATTTCCGTAGCACTGTGTTCTTAAGTGTTCTCTCCTGTTACAGTGGTTGCATCTCATGTTTGGACATTCTCTTTTCAAAAGACCCTCTTCGTGGTAGGACAACAATAAATTCTTCTCGTTTTGAAATTTTTCTTTGTTTCTTCTATTTGTTATCTCATATGTTCGACGTTCTCCATTCATGGTCTCTCTTTGTAGAGTAGGCGTCCATCTTTATATATCTGCCCTGATTCGAATTCTTATATTTTCTTCGGTATATATTCGATATGATCAGCTTTCGATACACCGCTTAGGACTGTCTCTATACACTTATTTATCATCTACAGTTTTGGCATATGCCAGGTCTGATATCTCTTTTTTCCTATTTTTTTCTATTAGTTTCCCAAATAGTTAGTCTATTTTCCGAAATACGATTGAAGTCATTCAATCTAATTTTTATTTTGGTAAGTTCCAACATTTTCTCTAGTGAATGCAGATCTCACTTTTTTCCCATGTATCTCCCTGTACGTTCTTGCACTTATTGCTTCCGAAGTCATAAACATCATCAGAGCTCTTCTTTCTTCTGAGAATCCCGTGATCTTCGCATATCTGCCAAACTCTTTAAGGATTCCTATTGTTGTGTTGTAACTTTTATAAAAAAATTTTTATTGCTGAGTTTTATTTTATTATTCATAAAAAAATATATAGCAGAAATTTTTATATGTAAATTTTTTATGCAAAACTTTTAGCAAAAAATTATAACCGTGTTTTGTAGTTTTTATATTTTTTTGAAACTGTTGTTTAAGCCAACTATTTAAGATTCTGAAAATAAACAATGATTTCGAAAACTTACGACTTTTTATTAATATTTTATCATACAAAAAAACTTGTTATTATCGGCCCCGATTTACAGTGAAGTGCCAAAAAACATTTATGCAAAAGAGCGTTAAGATTGATAACAAAATCCGAACTGAAAATAAATTTCCCATTGGATTTATTAACGTTATATCGATCGAGAAAACGAAGAGGTGTTTTCAGAATGAAGTACGACACGAAAGTACGACTTGTTCTCCACCGAATTCTCTTCAGAGGGCAAATGCAAGTTGTGCCGCGTCAAGAAGATCGGTGTACTCACTACTTGACAAACTATGACGGCCGCACGATCCGCTACTCGGACCCGCTGATCAAGCCCAATGGCGCCGGTTAAGTCGATATGCTTCACGACGAGATCAACATTTACATCAAAGTCGAGGCGGGCAACTTGTGTGTGATCACCGGCAGTACGAATCAAATCCGAGCGGGCATCGTCATGAACAGAGAGTGACACATTGGGACAGCGATATCGTGAACATTAGAGACTTAACATCTTTAAATTCTTTTATTTTTTTTATAAAATTTACCTAAATTTTCCATTTCTTCTAAAATTATATTGAATTTTTCGTTTTTTATAAAATATTCTGAAGTTTTTAAAATTGTATCAAAAATATAAGATTTAAAAAGTTAACACCGATAATTAATTGTCTGAGATTTAAAATTTTAATTTCCTAGATTTAATTGTCCTGCTCCGATAATTAAACTTTATTGTTAAGTGAACTCATGCATTTATTATATTTTTAAAAAAAAATTTAGATAATCATGGAATGATTAATAGTAGAGCTTTCATTGATATTTATCGTTCACAAAATTATTACTTTTTATCCGATTGTCGGAACCAATTTGACACTTAAAGATCCTTTAAAAATAGTAATAGTGTAAATTTAAAATAGTATTTGTTTTAAAACAATAATTCTATTTAATAATTTACAAAATTAAAATAAAATAATTGAAATTATATAACGTTTTACAATGATTTGAATGAAAATAAGTTTAAAATTATACAGGGTGACTCAAAATAAACTCCAGGGTACTTTTCTATTGGATCTTTTTATCCACCTATTTTGGACTGGAATTGTCCATGGAAAGCGCGGAAAGAACAAGCCAAACGTGTTCGCACCAAAGAAGCCATTGAAGACGTCCGTGAAGCCTTTACTGCAAATCCTCATCTATCAACTCGACGCAATCCATTTGTTTCAACTGGCGACACTGACAGTGAAGAAGACGATCACGGAACAGTTCGTATGTCACAAAGAAGCTTGCAGCGAATTTTGAAAGAAGACTTACAGATACGTCCCTATCATTTGCAAATGGCTCATGCCTTGGAGGAGACCGACTATGCCGCTCGAATTGAGTTTGCTCGAACCGAATTGGATCGATTGGATGAAGATGCAAACAGATTCAACAATCTTCTTTTTACGAATGAAGCCCACTTTCATTTGGACGGAAGCGTCAATCGTCAAAACTGGATCATGTGGGCCGATGAAAATCCTCATTAGTTTGATGTTCGTCGACTTCATCCTCAAAAATTGACAGTTTGGATGGGAATTGATGTCGAAGGTGTTGTTGGCCCATACTTTTGGGAGCGACAAAGAAATGAGCGCGGAATAAATGGTCGTTGGATGACTGAATTGTATCAAGAGCACGTTATTCCAGAGCTTCAAACTTGGCCGAATTTCAATTCTCTCATTGAGCAGCATGACGGCGCTCCGCCACACATTCTTGGAGAKTTTCTTGAATTGTTGGGTCAACAGTTTCCAAATCGATGGATAGGTCGCAGAACACGGGCGCATCCTGCTCCAGTTACATGGCCACCTCGCTCGCCAGATCTTACAGCATGTGACTATTGTTTGTGGGGCTACATGAAAGGTCGAATTTATCATCGCGAACAACGTCCAAGCACACTCGAAGAGTTGAGAGCAGCGATTTAAGGAGTTACCAATGAAATCCGTGGAGACCGCGCACTTCGTGAACGCATTGTGGCCGACTTCAGATGACGTTTGCATGAATAATTTCTTAGATATGGGGGACAAGTTGAAATTCGATAATTAATTGTTGTTATGCTTTTATGGAATAAAAAGCTTGTTAAATTTTTCGTCTCAAATTTTTTTTTTAATTTTTGATGTTTTTTTTCGATTTTTTTATATATCATCAAAATTTGGCGACGCTCAGGATTCTAAAAATGTATACTTTACCTATAAAAAAGTAGGTGGATAAAAAGATCCAATAGAAAAGTACATTGGAGTTTATTTTGCGTCACCCTGTATATAAATTTAAATAACATTAATTTAAGAATAGTATAAAATAAGGGATTTTTGGAATTCCTTTTTTGCATTATTATATATAAATAAAAAACATGCTATACTATTTTAAAAATATTTTTCAATCATTCAAAAAAGAATCAGAAATAAAATTGTTTACAATTACATTTATAAATCACGGACTGGATCAAATTTCTATCATGATCTCAAAATCCATGGTCAGAAATTATTGGCTAATTGACTATTACGAAATTTACCTTTAATTTATTTAAAAAAAATTAATATGATTGGATAATCAATAGATTCGATAATAAATATGAATAGATATCGATGTGCAAAATACTGTCGATAATCAATCGATAAATCCGTTTGACATTTAAGCATGGTTTTAAGTGCTTTATTAATAATTGATCATAGATTATCCTCTCTGGATATATCAAAATATTTCTTCAAGACTAAAAATTCTGTTTTATAGTTAATTTTATCTCAAAAAAGCGAAGGCACTAGAAGGAATATTTGCTACTAAATCAATGAACCATTCCCAAAGAAACATCGTCCATCCAGCTTACTTTCGTCATAATACCACCAGATCCACCTCGTTCAGCATACCGTCGCACCACAGCACGTACACCAAACAAAGAACAAAATAACAACAATAAATTCACACCAAACAAAAAAAACAGAACAACAATAAACAACATATAATCACATTACACAACGAAAAGGTGTTTCAACAAGTAGATAATCTTTTTTATCCCTCTTTATCTCATATCTCAGACTTCAACCATGCTCCGCATTCTTTGACAGGGGCTGGTGTGATGCTTCTGTGAAGTTAATTTAAAAACCCTATTCTATTAACAAAAAACAATTAATTAAATGGCCGTGTTTTAATAATGTAAATTTAAATCTATGTTTACTGCGTATTGCTAAAATTTAATAGAATAAAACGTCGTATGAATTTTTATCGAATTTTGTATCTCTCTCTTTCTGCCTGTCTCTTGTAACCCTTAATGGATATCGACGTGCAAATTACTGTCGATAAATCAATAGATAATAATGTACATGGGTTGTTCTAAACCTTGAATGAGCACCGATAATCGATAATCACTGAGGATGAATCGATCTCAGTTCAGTTTAATTAAAACAGGGACACAGTTCCGCTTAAAACCAAGTTCATCATCTAGATTTATTCGTTTTCTTCAAGTCTTATTGAAAAGTTATCAGTGTAACTCTTTGTTTGCATATGTAGTACTTTCGCTTTGTTTCGGCGGGTCACCACAGTATATGTAGTGCACTTGGTACGAGAGCGGGAGTAGGGGAAAAATGAGGTTTCACCATCAATTGATAGACCCCCCCGGGGAGGGTATCCCGTTGCTATGACAACAGTTCCGGTTACCATAGCAAAGGTTCCCCTTCACTTGGCAAAGCTTTTGATTGGTCCTTGGTACCCTAGCAACGGTTCCGGTTTACTTGGCAACGCTTCTGATTGATTCCCGGTTCCTTAGCAACGGTTCCGGTTCACTTGGTGACGGTAACCAAGGTCTTGGTTACCATAATAACGGTAACCAAAGGACGTATTTCATTAGCAACTGATACAATGATTCAAGGCGGTTGTAACCATGATGATGGTTACCGTATCCATAGCTACCGTCACCCTATCACTAAGGACCGTAGAAAAAAGTGCTAATCGATTGCTGCATAGTGCCCAGATGTGATAATTGATACTTTTAAAGTGCTACTCGATAGTGCACATTGTGCCGCACATTTCAAATGTGCTAGCACAGTGCTTTTCAAGTTGCACATGTTCAAAAATCAATACATAACATTTTCTAAAAGTACTAGTGTCAAAAATCGATATCATGTGTTTGATGCACATTTTGATTTTCTATCTGAATATGCAATTAGAATTTTCATATATTGATTACTTTTCCCTATAATTACAGGGTTATGACTCAATATATTTACAAATATGAATTATTATATTTACAAATATGAATTATTATATTTACAAATATGAATTAATATATTTACAAATATGAATTAATATATTTACAAATATGAATTA
>MQRK01222231.1:34934-64817 GCA_001938485.1 Girardia tigrina | reverse complement strand
ATACTTGATAAAATTGTTCGTTCACACCATTTTCTTTCTTTTCCCAATGTAACTCGATTCCAAATGCCATCTGCAGTTCTATTCCTCCTATTATGTCTGGTTTTACGTCATTTACTACCGAATAAATATCAGAATATTCATAATATTCCGTGCATCATAGCAAGGGAATAATAGAAAACGAGAACTTCTTTCCTTTTTTTGCCATTTTTGGACAACGTCTTGTGCTTCCTTATCTGTCATCTTTTCTGAACTGTCCATCGTGACCAGCATACATGCTTCCACGTTTTCAAGGGACATATGTTGCCTTAAACGCGTGAGGATCATATTCATGCCACTGAACGACCTCTCGACACTTGGTGTTCGCAAAGGACCCAGAAGAATAGCAGATGCCGTCTTTGAAACGTTAGGAAATTTTCCAGCCAAACCGTCTAATGAATCCACCAAAGATCGAAGTATATCCGATGAAGAAGGAAAGATTTCCTTTTGTCGAAAAAAATGCCAGTTGGTTGCGAAACTCATTGAACTCCTCCAACGCTTTATCTGTAATGTTGTTGAGAACTGGATGACTTGTGTAAATCAATCGAAGATGTGTCGCCAACTGCACTCGATCTGAAATTCAATGAAACAATTAATATAAAACCAAAATCCTTTCTTTAAAAAATTTCATAAAATAAACACAGTTAACACAACAGCAAGGCAAAGTTTGTGATGATTTCGGTAAAGTCACGTATTTTCGGCGAGTCAGTGACAATGTCATATTTATCTAAGCTTATTGTTGCGTTTACAGTGTGTGAAACGTGTGCTCCACACATCTACAATTCAATAACATTAAGGTACTCATTTGAAAATTTGTTGAAGTATCAAATAATGAAGTCGCGGAGCACATCGCCATAACTTTACCAGAAAATCGATCTGCAAAACTTTTCATCAGACATGATAAATGGTTTCACAATTTTTCACACAAACAGGACCGATCGGATTTTCATTAACAAGAGTTATTGATATTGATTGAATTAAGTTCTCTGCTTCAAGTTGATAAAGAATAGGATTTTTCATTAATTGATTTAAAGTGAATTTGCTTGTTGATATAAACTTATGCATTCTCACAAGAGTAGAGTTGGGAAACTGCAAATGCTTTGATAAAACGGAGAGAGGTTGGATAATATGATTCAATGCAAAGAGTAGAGTAATTCCTCTTGATGTCTGGAGTGTCAACAATAGACCACCAGATTCTGATGATAATTCCCCACCATCTGAATAAATTTCTTAGAAGGTGACTAATATTGATTCTAAACATTTGATTGTTAATGCAATGCACTGATAGTGAAATATCCCCCAAGTTTTGTCAGATCGGTTAATATCCGTGTCTAGTGACTAGACTCTAGTCCATCAAGAAAGTCTTGAATTGCTTTAAATTTTCTCAGGTTCTTCGGACTGTTGTAGAAGAGCAACCCCAGGCTGTTTAAGGTGGAGAAAATCCTTTTAATTTCCGGATACATTTGCTTGGCATTAACGCACTCTAACTATAACTATGACAATGAATATAGACCACTTTTTTAGTGTAATTTTTAATCACCATTTTAATTACATCCAAAATGCCGCCGGTCACAATCACCGCATTGATATTTTAAAACTCTTTCAGTCCAATAAATGTCTCCACTAGAATAACTTTATGGGGAAAAGTGTGCATGCAAATTATTAAAACTTCGTCTTCTCGAATCTGTTGCCTTATCAGCCATAATTTCAATGTGGGAGAAAGATTTAATTTGTTTTACAGTACGTTTTTCTAAATGTTCTTTAATGGCTTGCAAAAACTCACCAGGAATGTCATGAGAAAGATTGGTAGAATTGCTGGCTCTCGATTCGTTCCACACTGACATTGGGAATATGAATAAAGTGACTATTTGGGGTTATTAAAAACACCAATATGGGTTTTTACACATTTATTTTATCACAATGTGAATTGTTTTTTGTATATTTGACATCTTGTTAAAGTGACAAATTTTTGTTAATGTCTTGTTAATAAACAACTATTCAAACAAATTTTCATTTTAAATAATTTTCAGATTTTATTTTTAAAGTTCCAATTTTATAATTTTGATAATTATTTTATCTCAATATTAATTTAATTTTAAAAATGATTTTATTTAAAGAAAAAACATTAATTTAATCAATTTAAAAATTAGTTAAAAGTTATTTACTTTATTTCAATTTTTGATTGTAAAATTTGAAAAGATTTAATATTTTAAAAGTTTTTAAATATCTTATGCTGTAATTTAAAATGCATACTAGGCTCGAATATCTATTCATCGTGAACATCCTAAATATTGAATTTCCATCTGGATAGGAGAAACAAATTTCCAAAGACTAAACTTTTCATACAAAATTCAACAAATCAAATTTAAAATATTCCTGACAGAGATAATATGTCAGAAAGTACGTCTTCTTGATCGTAAAAACGGGGAGGAGTAAAATACAGAGCGAATGGCGAGTACTCGTGTATATTGTGTTCATTTATAATGTTTCGCATTCTATCAACCATTTTCTCTTTTTCCACTCTTCTAATTCTTTATTGATTTCTTCTTCGTGCAGTATATTCTGCGAATATTCTGCTACTTTCTCGAGTACTGGCGGTGCCNNNNCCAGTTCCAATTCACCGACCAGTATTTTCCATTGAATTGTGCCGTAAAATCTAAATTCACTATGCATGCTGGCGCCCCAATTCGATCCACTGATGCTGATCCTCCCGCCCCGATGTTGCTGATTCTGCTTGTATTTTCATTCCTGATTTTCTGTCTCAACCTGTCCGTTCCTGTGATATGAACGTCACCTAGTTGAGTCACCAAGTCCATTCCCAACAATAGCACTGCGCTGATTTCGCTCAAATTTTCTACTAAAAGAACCCCAAAGGTCAGTGTTTTCCCACTTACTGCGATCTTAGCCCAGGCTCCGTTTTTAATTACTGTCGGTTCTAGAACTGTCTGCAGCTTCTCTGATATTTGCTCCACTTTCTTCGAATTCATATATCTCCTCTCCCCCATTGTAGTTGCGCAACTGTTGTCCACCAGGGCCCTTACAATGTACCCTTCGACACGCATTTGAATAATTGGTAATTGAGCACTATTATGTGTCAGCTCCCCAGTCGCGCACCAGTGAGAGCCTACTGCCCATTTCCCGAAAATCTATAACGGCTTGGGCAATCAAAGCATAAATGGTTTTTATTACCACACACAAAACAATATTTATCGGGGCTCGTCCCCTCAGGCATTCTCGTCTGAGGTGACCATCTTGACTACATTTGTAGCATTGTGGTATCTTGACTTATGGATAGGGCTTCGTCGCCACCGCTACCACTGGATTAATGGTTCCGTTCTCATTGATCGCCGCCACTGGTATTGATGGTAGCACATCCCATTGATTAATCCGAAGCAGCGCACAGGCAACCGGAAGCAACTCCGGTAGGCTTGCCGTCCTTCTAGCCGATTCTGAGGCCAAATGTTTTGACACATTCTCCGGAGACCCACAAGAAATGTATTATGAACACCAATTTGTTGGGTATTAAATTATCTTTAATTTCAATTGTTTACTTTTTAAACACAAATCTTAAATCTTAATCTTTAATCGTAAATCTCTATTCTTTATTCTTTAATCAATAATCTTTAATCTGAAATCTTTGATCTGACTCCAATTAATCAGAAAGGACTTCCAACATAAATATATGAATAATGAACACAAATGCTTTTATGAAACTTTATTTCAAATAACAAATATTGACAAGTCAAAAATTAATAAATAATAAAATTAATAATTAATTCTTATTACTTTTTAGCAAATGGGGAAATAAATATTTTTATAAAATATTTACTAAAAACTTATTGGATAGAAATCAAAATGATTATTAATTATTTAAAAAATATTACTTTGATTTATTTATTAATAATTGTAAAAACTAATTAACTTATTTAAAATTGTAAAATTATTTGAAATTAAAAATAAATTTAAACATAACATATTTTTAGATAATAAGAATTCAAATATTAATCCATCTGGGTAGGAGAGACACATTTCCAAATCAACATACACATTCAAACACAAAACATGAAACATTCAAAATATTCCTCACAAAATGCTCGTTGGTTGAAGCATTCCTGTGGGTCTTGATCAACAAATATTATGGCTACTAGCCACCGTATTGTCACCAAGAACTCTTCCACTGATTCTCCCTCCCGGAGCCATCGGGTGCAAAATTCCTCGTAGGCCCTTAAGGATCCGGTCTATATACTTCTGACAGCAGCATCTTTACTTTCTCGTAATCTTGCTGGTCTTTCTTTGGCAACCGATCAAACAGGTCGAATGATCTTCCTTCTAACATCATTGGCATTGCTGATATCTGGTCAATCTTGCAGATTGCCGTAGCGGATACGTATTTCCGACATCAGACATTGAAATCACTGGTTCCGTCAAACCAACGCACTGAATCCATACTGCAATTTTTTCATGCCGCGATAGCTTGTGGTGTTAAATCTAAATCAAAAAGAATTAACGAAGCTTCACAAATCTGTATTTTTAAATAAACTTCCTTTGGCGCAATACAACGATTTCAAGAAATGAATTAAATCGTTATATTACAATTTGTAAAATGATTATAAATATTGAATTAACAAAAATAAAAAAATCTTTGAAAAAAATTGAATTGATAAAATTCATTATTGGGTTTGTAAGAGAATTATAATTTTTGTTGTAAATAATTTTTAACAAAATCGTTTTGAGATACAATGCCGTTTATTGTAAAAATTATTATGATTGATTGTATTTTACTAATTGGCTGGCGCCGACTAATCAAGGGTGCTGTTTACTAAAATGTGAAGTTTTTGTCAGCGCCGTTTATTCTAGAAAATTGGGTGAATTATGTTGTTGAAGAGGAATTGATATTCAGTGATTTTATTTTGTCGAAAAAGATTGTTTTCATAAGTTATGCTTGATAAATAGATGAAAATATTTTGCGAAGAGGAAATAGTTTTGAAATTTAATGGATGAAATCAAATTTGTTTGAATAATATAGTTTTTGAAAATCGAAAAAATCATCTTATTTTACAAGCTATCAGTAATTTGAAGAAATTTGATGGTGGAGAGGACATCGAACATTGGATCGACAAATTCGAGTTTGCCATCGAGGTAGACGGGCTAATGGTAAAAGAAGTTTCATACTTGGTCATGCTGTTGGACGGACCGGCATTCGATACGTGGAAGGGTTTATCGCTGGATCAACAGAGAAATGCTAAAGAAATCAAAAGTGAGTTGCACCGAGTGTTTGGTTTGGGGAGATTTGACGCATGGCTGTTGCTTGGTCAAAAGAAGATTCTCCTGGGTGACAGATTGAACGTTTCGGTGGTCGAGATCAATCAGCTGATACGGACCGTTGTTGGGGACCAGGATCCGATCGATGCGTTTTGTGCAATTACATTTATTCACAGTTTTACCGGATCAATTAAAAAGAGAGCTTCAGCCAAGATTGGACGTTGAATTCACATTCATGAGTGTGGTGAACTTTGCAAAAATCATCAATTGGCAATATCATCAAGAAGTGATTGCGGCAACCAACAGTAAATTTTGATGTGCTGATTTTAGTCGACTTGCACACATGCAGAAGAATTCTAGAGTTAAATGCTTTAAATGCAGATAAGTCGGCCATATAAAATCAAACTTTAACATGTCGGAAACGACAGAGTGGTGGAGGTCCCGGGTCCAACCTCTCCCCAGTGAATGGTATAAGACCAAATGTCACAGTAAGATGGGGTGGTGATGTAACTAGCGGCAATAGTTACGTCTATAAAAAGCCACAGCGCCCCGAGGACAACTGTGTCAACTAGGCGGCAGTGAATCGCCTCAAAAATTTGCAATCGCGATTAATTTATTAATGTTCAGCTATTATTCCGAATTTATTGATTCGTCAAGCGCTAATCAACGGGGAAAGGATGAAGGTGATGATCGACACTTAGAGTAGTGCCACTCTTAATGGAAGAGGTTGCACAAAGTCAAGAATCGAAGGAGTTTGAAACTTGAACCTGGTAGCGGTCGACGGTAGTCAGGTAAATATCCTGGGTAGAATGCAACTGCATGAGATACTATTTGACGGTACGAACTTGGTGCCTGTTTGAGCAATTATGGTTGAAAGGCTGCCTGCAGATGTCGATATCATAGTAGGAAACGATGTTATTCTCAAACGTGGACTGACAATACGGGTAGACGGTGATGATGTTTGTATAAAATTTGGGAATAATGGAGTGAAATCGGAAGTTATTACTGCAGCAACTGGAGTGAAAAGTGGAAGACACTTGCAGATAAAAGAGGATGATTTTAATGCTTAATTTGACGGAAGGTATTGGAGCACACGTTAGAGATTTGTCGAGGATCATTCGATTGAGAGAACCTCATGTGTAAATTATGAAATTCCCAATGAAGATAAAGAGCCATTTCAAGATTAAGTGAATGAGTGGATAAGCGAAAGTGTTCTGATAAAGTGGGATGAAAAGCGAGACGAGAAGATTCGTAACATGATACCATTGATTGGAGTGTGGCAAGTCAACGGCAAAACGACACAAATACGACCAGTATTAGACTATTGGTTACTGAACGAACAAATTCATAGCTATCCGGGCAGCAGTTATACCAGTTGCCAGTCACGATTACGGGAGTGGAGAAATTTGCGCAATAATGGATTAAAAAAAGGCTTACTAGAAGTAAGGGTGATTCCAGATTCGTGGAAATATCAGGCGGTTATGTGGAATTGCGAAGTGTATGTGATGATCAGGTTAGGGTTTGGTTTATCCATTGCGCTAAAAGTCATGTAAAAAATAGTTGAAACGATTAGCAAGGAAGAGCATATGATGACTGCTTTTGGGTATATTGATGATGTGTTCATTGCGGAAAGTTCTTGTAATGCAGACGATGTAGCAGAAATTTTTCGCCGGTTCGGATTGGAGTCTCAACCTATAGAACGGATTGGCTTTGACAAAAATGTCAGGGTGCTTGGACTGAATGTAAAAAGCAATTTTCAGTGGAGAAGTGACCAAGAGGTCGTAACTAGGGAGCTTGAGTAAGCAACGAGAAGAGAATTACGTGGAATCTTGAAGGACAGGACAGTCCATGTACCAGTTGGAGGAAGGTTACGAGTTGCTTGTGCCTAAATTCAGAGATTAACCGCAAAATACCAGATAGGCTGGGATAAATTAGTGCCAAAAGACATCAAAGAGAAAGTTAATGAAACCTGTCAAAGGCTGAGGAGGGATGGAGATCCAGCAACAGGCAAGTGGGTGGTAAATTGAAATAATAATGTTGCCATTTGGACAGATGCAAGTAGTATAACAATAGGTGTACTATTGTGTGTTAACGGTGATATCGATGAAGACGTTGCTAGGTTAAGAAAAGAAAACGATATAAGCCATATTCATATGAGTGAACTGGATGCGGCCATAAGTGGAATAAACTTAGTGATAACCTGGGGTTATCATAAGTTCAAGCTGATGACGGACTCAGCAACAGTGTATGGGTGGTTCATGGCAGTATTCAAGAAGACAGAGAACCCAAGAACCCGCACATTATCTGAACATTTGGTACGCGAAAGAGTCGATATCTTGAGAGAGTTGAAAGATCAAGAAAAACTGAAAGTGGAACTGGAATTGGTGAAGTCTCAATTGGATATAGCAGATTGTTTGACCAGTGTTCCCAAACAATGGCTAAACAGGAAAGTGGAAGAAAACGTGATCGAAGCAAATCAGTATCCAAGTGTTGATGAGATCAAGAAAATTCATGATATCTGTCACTTTTGAGTCGTCAGGACGAGTGAACCGTTGAAGTAAAAATATGGGACTAATGCAGTAAAGTCAGATCAAGTTAAGGAAGTTATCAATCAATGTATTGAATGTTCAAAGATCTGCCCAGCCCCACGAATTAAGTATCAACATGGGCAATTGTCAACTGACAAATTATTATATCAACTTTATAGTGATGTGACTTATTTCAATGGTGTCGCGTATCTGACCATAGTAGATTCAGCAACAAGATTTTGTAATTGGAGAAAGTTGCGTAGTGAATCCGCCGAGAAAATAGGTTGGCATATAGATAACGTATGCTCTGAATTTGGACCGCCGAAACGTTTCTTTTCCGATAATGCGGCTCTCTATCGAAATGCCCCAGTGAGACGGTTATTAGATAAATGGAGAGTCGAGCAAAGGCTCACCGCAGCCTATCTGCATCAAGGGAATTGGATGTGAGAGAGAAATCACAGCACCAGTAATGCAATTGCGATGAGACCTGCAAAATCGATCAGCGAATGTGTGTTTTGGTACAACAGTACGACGGGTCACCGGGATGTGGGGCCCTATGAATTGATATTCCATGCCATGTTTCGACTGCCAATGATTTGAGATGAGCGTTAGGTTGAATGCAAATTCATCTTGGAGTGCATTTCGAATGATGAGTATGATGCTACAGAGAAAAACCCGTTAAGCATTGGTGAGGATGTTTATTTGAGAGTAGGCGAGAAATGCGATGAACCATGGATGGGGCCACATGCAATTACATCGTTGAAGTCTGCAGTTGGGGTGGAGCTAGACGACGATGGAATCACGAGGCATATATCCCACATCAGGATATATCGACAACTAATGTTAGGGGATTCCGATGATTGCATTTTAGACAGTGATGACGAAATGAGTGGACCGGCAACGCAAGAGGTAGCTGCAGATTCTGTTGAACAACCGGTGCGGGTATGGAAGCCCCCTCAGTATCTGGATGATTATGTGATTTGATCTGGAAATCATGGGGGAGTATAATTTAATGGATGAATTCTAATTTGCTTGAATAATATAGTTTTTGTAAATCGAAAAAATCATCTTATTTTACAAACTTTATTGTAAACCTTCGATGATTTTGTATTTCATACATATAAATTTGTAATACTGATTAAATTTGCAATTAAAATTTAGCAATATCAACTAAAATATATAACTATTAACTTAAAAATACTATTGGATCATTACAACAACTATTTCTTACTATTTTAAGATTTTTAAATTGAAAATCTTTATTAATTACTAAAAATGTTGTACATGGAATCATCGATAAAAAGTTATCTAAATCTTAATCATCAAATGCAAAGTCACATTTAAATTAATCTTCAAATTACAAGTTTCCTTTAACCATCAGTCGATTGTTGGTACTTTCTAATACCATAAAATTTGTGCTGCAGTATTAACTTAATCTTTTAACCCTTACTTTACGCAGAATAATTTTTGCAAAAACTTCAATTCCAACAATATAAAAAACCCTCATGCACTACCGCTGTAGTTTAAATACTCAGAAAGAAGTGGCTGTCAAACATTCAAAAAGAAAGTTAATCAGATAATTATTCTATGTAGGTCAATTTAGACTCATGTTCGTAAAAGCAAGGGTTGCTTCAATCTTTCTATATTTTACTTCTATGACACATCTTAACAATTAAAATAAAAAAATAGAAAAATATAGAGAAATTGAATTCAATCATTTTGAGGGAAAATTTGGAATGTTGTAATTTTGTTGTTTGTATGCTGTTTAGATTGACTCTCTACTCAGATGGGGTTGATATGTTATTGATTGATTATTTGAATCTAATGAAATTAATTTAATGATATTAATTGTTTTAGTACTAATTAATTAAAGTTTTATAATTATGAATTTTAATAATATTTTTAGTAAACGATTTTAACTTATTAAATTTAATATATTTTAAAAATTAATGTTTATTTTAAAAATAACGCAATGCCTTTTTATCCAAAAAAATAATGAGACATTAAAAGTTATTATTAAAATTTACCCATTGATTGTTTTTTTTAGATTTGAATACAGAAACAAAAACTATATCAATCAAAGAAAGATGCTTACTAAGAATTGTTGTGAATAATCTGTTTGTGTTGTCAATAAATGTTTACATTCAAATAATTTAGGTAATTACAAATTTTGTCTGTTATGAATAAGTACCATAGGTCCACTCATTTTTATTTTTTAAATATGTAAGATTTATTTGATTGTAATTTCATAATAAAATATTTACTGTAAATCGATAATTCTAATGGCATATAGATTGATGTATTAAGTAATCTACATCGAAAAACGTATAATCCGCCAAAAGCAGTTTTTATTAAGTATATCCAAGTGCCGTTTACAAATCCCACAGAGAAAAGAGTTGTATTTGTACAAAATGCATCGTACTGTACGTTTCGATATTCAAAATACGTTTTTATCGTATAATTAAAATAGTAAACCAAATATACCAAAAGATTAGGATCGTGCCGTAAACTTATATTTGCTTTAAAATATATGAAAAAAATATATAATATTTATAATAATTATTATTAATAAATTTTTAAAGTAATATGGCGCATTCTTAGAGCAATATGTCTGTGAGAACAATTTAATTATTTTCGTGGATCTAAAAAGTATTTAATTTTGAAAAAAAGGGTTTTCTATAATATTTTGATAAAAATTATGATTAGAATAATAAAATATTATTTTTCTTTCAAATGAATAAGTACGATTCATACAGTCTTCTTCGTGTAAATTATTTGAAAATTGAAGTAGGTTGGAATATTTGGACTCTTACGAAATATCAAGTAGCATAAAATGTCAGTAAATTGTTGGTTATTTGTTGCGAATAACTATGGATTGTTGTTTGTAAACAAATTGAATTTCCAAATTCTTAAAAAAACACCTGCAAAAAATAGGCATAAGAATCAATCTATTTTTCGTACTAATGATACCAGTAGAATAATACCAAAAGAGACAAGTAAAAAGAGACTGCGATAAAAGAGACTTTCAAAAAGTATCAGGAAAAAAGTTGACCATTTTCCGTGGTCTCTTTTTTTTCAGTAGTTAACAAAACTTCATTAGTTTCTAAACTAGACTCATTCAACTGAATTCAAAATTGAGTGCTCATCAGTTATTTGAACAACGACTCTTCGAGGTTACAGCTCCTTCTTCAATTTGTCTCTGCTCAGAAATATTACTGCAGTGCACACTTATAATTCTATGGTGAAAAATTTAAATAAATAAACCCGATTTCACATGCTTTCTTCCAATTTTATCTTATCATTTTACGATCCACAATTTCGTTGTTTTCTTTGGAACTGGTAATTGAAAGATTATTTCACTGAATAATTATAAAAAACAACTAATAATATGAACATATGTTTGTTTTAATAAAGACAATTTTTTGAGTGTGCTTAAATTTTAAACTGATGAAGATTATTTTGTCTATTTTATGAAAATGGTTCATGGCGCGATTTCCTGTTGAGTGAAGTTGGAGATTTATCATCATGTGGCCATATCGTCCGATTAGCCAAAAATAATTACTAAAAGATTTTTTTTGGATAATAACTGTGCTGACATTAATTATAGTAGTCCTTTTTCTATTCGTAAAATTATGACTTCTTAAAAAGTGTGCTGTTTTTTTTCTAAACCCTTAGCAAAGATTTATTCTATGAAGCTTGAAGTACATCTGCGTTTTGTTTGGTAGTCGGCCCTTTCAACCCATGACCTAGTTCAATCCTTGTACATTTTCAACCCATTTACATTTTCAACAACGACACTCTCCACAGATACACATTTCCAACCCATAGTAAATTATTATATACTATTTCTTAAACTAATGTACAGCCATCAAAAATATTATTTTTTAAAAATTTCTGATCATTGTACTGCATTCTCAATCTTCCATTGTCGTAACCATTATTCTGTCTGCCAGAGTTCACTAAACATGCCGCTGCTAGATGCCCATTCCGGCCACATTTTTCACAGCGTATCTCTGGACATTGAGTAAACCTATGTCCCTTTTTTCCGCACAAGAAACAAGCCAATGGCTGTCTGTTAGGACAGTTTCGACATATACCCAGTCTCTTTACAATTCCAACACTGTACAGGTCTTATTTGTTGGCAATTTCTGCTGAAATGCCCTGGTTACTGACAAGTATGGCATTTGGACTCGGTTGATTCCTCTCTTGAGAGTTGTTTTCTCGGCTGAGTCTGATTAACCCATTTTTTAGTTACCTCAGGAGCCCTGCTGTTTTGAACAACATCTCGATAACTTCGGACAGCATTGATCCTGCTCTACTTTTCGTAGTTTATTTCGTCTACGAGTGCAACGATATTTCCTTGGCACTCTTTAGTTTCCGCAATTTAATTTCACGAACAACATCTTCATCATCAATGCAATGAATTAACATTTGAGCTTTTAGCTCTTCTTCCTCGAGTCTACGCGACAACGCATTTTTTACCAACTGGTCTACTTTTTTGAAAAAGGTCTATGCGTTATCAGCACCTTTGCGATAACTCAACAGTTTTTCTCAATCCGTCGCGGCTGCTCTCGGCTTCTCAAACGCTAGTCTTAGCCGATCCTCAAAATTATCAGCTGTGTTCTCATATGCTTCCAAGAGGTCTTAATGTATCATTGAGTAAATACATGTTTGCCATTTCTTTTGATTAATTTCCGCTGCTTCAAAATATCTTCTGCAGCGAGAAATAAATTTCTCAAGGTCTTCTCCGATCTGGACATGTCGGGAATCAGTCGGTTCGTGATTGTATCCGCTAGCGTTGCCACCATGTTAAGTAGGGAATTATCTTCCATTCTAAATCAAAAAGAAATTAAGACTTGCAAATCTACAACAGGTTAAATTTGTTATTTAAACAAATTTTCATTTTTTTATTTTCTTTTTTTAATTATATTTTCCATTATTTTTTTAATTTCTATTATAATTCGAAATTTTTAAAAACCAAAATTCTTTTTTCCGAAAATTAAAAAATTAACAACGACACTCTCTTACACTTTTATTTTTTTAATTATACTGAAATATTGGTTGAAACGACCGTGGTTTTAAATGTATATGGTTGAAAGGGCCGGTTTGAAAATGTACACGGATTGAAAATGTCGGGGTTTAAAATGTACATGGGTTGAAAGGGCCGATGTTGATAATGTACATGGGTTGAATTAGATGATTGGTTGAAACGTCCTACAATCGTTTTGTTGATAAGCTGTGGAAAAGTGCTTCAATAAAGCTGTGTGAGTCATGTTTCCATATCAAGTTCTTCAAAATATTATTTAGTTCTATAAATATTTAAATTCATAAATGTACAATTAATAATTTTTGTTCTAAATACAGTCAAACAAAATTTTTACTTTTCTTACTAATTTAAACTACTAATACCTTAATTTTTGAATCCTGATTAATTTTTAAAATTGAAAAATTATTATATTTTTAACTCATAATTAAAAAGAGTATTTCGTCCATTTTTTATTTAATCTTAATCTATAAAATATTTACGTGACTCATTCAAGAAGTCCCCAGGCTAAGATTTAAAAAAGAAAGTAATCAAATATATTTAAAATCTACTAGTTTATTTTTTGAAATAGGACTCAATATTGTGAACACATTTTCAGAGGATTTTTAGCTACTGGAAAGCCTTTTTCAAAGAAATCAGGCTCTTTTTTAATAAAAAATTCCCGATTTATTAACTACTGTAAAACTTAATGCCTTTGAAATGCTTCTTAAAGAAATTACTATGTACTATGTCTGGGCTATAAGATGGATTAGCCAATAAAAAGAAACTATCTCTAAAATTGTCTGTCTTGTACCATTTATTTGATAACAAATTGACTTGCAATAGCCATAACGTATATTTAGAGCTTCGTGTCTACTCTATCAGTTGTTACAAGGTTATTTGGTTATGCTACATTGATAATTCAGCCAATTTCAGTGAAATCAAACTTGATTACACTATTTCTGTCTACAAATTATCATTATTGTATTTTTTTATATATTCTTCCTGATCTCAGTTTGTTTGACGGCTGCTCATTTGGAAGTTTCCATTCTTATGATTTACGAGTACATTTCGGCAAATAGATAGAAAGAGTTGTTTCCTCAGTCACTGCATTCTTATTTAAAAATGGTAACCGCATTGTTAAAAAAATTCTGAAATTTCAACACAGCACTCTATTCGAAGATTCACCATTTCGCCAGTCAAAATACACACGTACAAATTTTGAACAGATTTTTTAAATACTTAAATCTTTTATTATTGTACAAAGGCTGTTCACACTGATATAATGACGAATCAACAGCATTATAAAAGAGAATTTCGTTCATCTTTACATTTGGATTTACAAATATTAACAATAGTAATTTATTAGAATTAATATTGATTTTTTAACATATAAAAATTTATGTAAATATACGAAAAAATAAATATCCTATTTTTTTCTATCTTAAACTGAGGACATATTGAACGTACTACGCACTTTTAAGATATTAAGAACATTTATCCTCAACTAGTCACAATACTTTATCGTAAATTATTTATTTATATTATATTAAAATTATTTTATTCCAATTTCCTTCTTCTTATTCTTCTTTTTGACCTTAGCCCTTGAGCCGTGGGTGCACCTAGTTATGCACAAGCCTTCTCGACATCTCTCTATTTGTAACCTCTTTTCTCAGGTATTTCATACTCAATCCATTCCATTCTTTTAAATCGCTTCTTCATGACATCTTTGGTCTTCTTTTTGGTCTTTCTCCTTCCACAGGTCCTTCAATCATAGCCTCTGCTAGAGCTTGTATTCTTATTTGATGTCCGTAAAATTTCAACTTCCTTCTCTTGATGGTCTCTTCTATTGATTCCGGTCTTTTACCTAGTATTTCTGTAACTCTACTCCAGGCAAAGTCATTTGTCTTCTTTTCTTTTTTTTAAGTATCACTTCATTTCAAATGCTTTAAGTCTATCCAAGCTCTTCTGATTTATTGTCCTACTCTCACATCCATAGAGAAATGTTGCCCATACAATAGCCTTAGTGATCCTTATTCTGCTCTTGAAATGGAGTTCTTTGAGGTTAAAAACTGTACTAAGCTTAATCATTGCGCTTGTTGCAATACCAATGCGGTTTATGATTTCTTCGCTTTCTTCTGTGATAGTAAACCTTAAGTATTTGTAAACTCTTAACTTACTCCAGCTTTTCCCCTTGAATGTAGATCTCCAGTTTAACCTCGTTGTTACGGTTTCCTGAAACCATTATTTTGCTTTTTTGTATGTTGACTTCCATTCCAAATTTCTTTGACGCTTTTTAATTATTTTTTACAAAAATTAATTTTAAAATATAACATAAAAACTCAAAAAATTATACTTAAAAAAAATTATTAAAATTTTGATTAGCCAACTACGATTTAACTAATTCCTCATCATATGCAATATTTGAATGCATTTTATTGAAAGGATCTTTTGACCTAAAATGCTTAATTGTTTCATTAAAAAATGTTTTGACAAACAAGTCACAAACGTAACGATGTATTTGAGAGATTTTCGATAAATTCACACTAAAATTATATTACAATGTTTTTTTTTCTTTTTTGCTTCTTATATATTTTTATATTCACAAGTATGAGTAAAAGTATAATGAAATAAAATTTAAAATCAAAAGTCAATAAAAGAAATTTAATCTTGAATCATATTAGGTATTTCTAACTGTTTTGCAAAACTATTGTCGGTTTGAGGTTGCGAAATACTGTTTAATAGGAATTATCTACTATACAATTTCAGGTTCAACTGCGCTTTTATCTAAATAATTCGTAAAAATTTTATTCATTTCGAAAATGGTCAGAAACTTTACAGGAGTTTTATTCATTTTGTAAATTGTCAGAAATACTTTGAAATGATAATTTTGCAATTTATCAGAAGCATTTCATATTATAAAGTTTATTATAATGGTGTAATAAACAAGCGGCAGACAACGGAAAAGTTATATTTAAAAGATACACTGACACCGGTTTCGGTGAATTAAAACAAATGAGAATAATATCTCACAAATGGTATTTAAAATTTTAAAAATATTGAAATTTGAATTCAAAAATTTCAATATCTTTATTTTAAAATAATTTCGAATAGCATAAAGGTTTATTACACATGGCAACAATCCTTGAATTCTTGCAAAACATTTACGTAAAACATTTGAAGACATTTCAGTAAATGAATTTTGTGCTACATTTTCCAATTTATAAATTTAAAAAAATATTATTTGATTTCTAATTTGAACTGAATAAGTATTTTATTTTTAATAAACTTTAATTAATATATTGGTTTTCCTTATTTTTAAGTGAAAAAAAATTAAATATTTAAAATTTTACCCATTCTACATAGCTCTTAAAGATTTTCTTCGTCCATAGTCTCAGAATCATCAACATTAATTTCATTTTTGATAGTTTCTCATTTATTGGTAAAATCATTCTTTGAAGCAACCTGATCATCGAATCGTTTTCTAATATCATGAGCGAGTTTTAGGATACTGTCTACTTCATATTTGTTCTGACTGATTTTTGCTGTAGTTTTTTCTGTTGTACACCTGAAATGTTGACTCGTCTTAACAAACACTTTTTCAGAAACTTTACACATTGTACCAGGGCCTTTTTCAAGAAATTTTCAATGGGGGTGCACAAGCAATATGAAATGGTCATGTGCCGAAATTCGGTAACTTTTAATCTCGGGTGAAAATAGTTATTTTTCCTTGTTTTTTTATAGTGGATTTTCCTGCTTAAAACAGTTTTTTTATCAAGTGTTCTCAGATTTAAATGAAGAAAATACACGAGTCACCCGACCCATAACATTTTATAAACAGTCCAATACGAGTTATATTATATAACACTTCAATACATGTTACTTTTAAAAAAAGAATTGGTAACAAAGTCTCTTTCTGAATAAGTATCAAGGTTGAGTTTCTTTCTTGTATTTCTTTCACCCACAAGAATTCTACCACAGCACTGTGAGGATCAACCTTGTAGGTCCCTTTTCAATTCATTCATGCTGTTCATTTCAATTCATTGGATGTCTCAGCTGATCGCTGAAACATTCAGGTTTTAAAAAGAATAATGCCTCTCAGGAAGCATGCTATGAGGAGTGAGTGTTACTGAAGACGATATTACTTTCAAAAGTACGCAGCTGTAGCGCTGTAGGAAGTACTTAAACTTTAATTAGGGTAAAGTATTTCTTGGCCATTGCTCAGCATAGTCATCTACAAAGCGCTGGATTTCTTCTGAAAACAGATGTAATGTTATTTTGACTCCTGCATTAATAAAAGTTTTGAGTTTTGCTGTATGCAAAAGAGTTAATATGTCTTCGACTACTTCTTGTTCCACATCAAACCGCTCTCCAAGATAATTCTATATTGACTATACAATTTCGAGGCTCACTGCATCCTTATTTCTTGTAGTTGGCATATTACTGTTAACAGCTCTTAAAATGAGTCTCTGTTTCCTGGAGTTGTAGTGCCGAATCTCTATTTTTTATTATCTCAGGTAGAATCAGGTTGTCACGCTGTAGTTGCTTTTGCAAATCCTGAAATATTTTCAAAATAGCAACTATTAGACCGTTAAACCAAACTTGATGCGATTCACATGTCCAGGTCTTCAAATATCTCCGTGCTGTTGCTCACTCTTTTTTCAATTCGCCTTTCACTTCTAAAAACTTCAATGCAGTCGTAAAACGTATGAAGAATGACCGTTAAAAGGTTGACTATATGCTCAGCAAATTGAACTTCGTAAGGAGTAGAGAAATGATTCGCCGTTGGTTGAAATCGATATAGGAGTTTCGTTGTCTTTTTAGACATCCTGAAGAAGGTAGCTAGAGGCATTTTTAATCCAGATGCTCAGCTCTAAAACGCCTTCTTCAATGCTTTTAAAAACTGTGTCAATTCTGTGAACAGCACACCAGAACGTCAATAGATCAAGGTGCAACCAGTTCTTTATAAGCTTCCCAAACTTCCTTGTTGTATCTGTATTAGCGCTTTTGTCATCTCAAGTAACAAAAATCAGTAACAATAATCAGTTTGGAAGTTGGTGCGGACTTCGTCTAAAGGGCATGCTGAGTGGCTTACTGCAGTCCAAAGACTCCAATATGTTGAAAATCGTTGAAGGTTTTGAATGCGTTCTTTACTTCATGCTCTTCTGTTACTATTCTCGTAGAGACTTACTTATAATCCACCACTTTCAGATTGACGGAGCTATCAACTTGCGTTGCGTAAGCAACAAAATCCTGTAGCTCACGAGGGAGTTCCTTCGGAACTTATCCAGCAACTATGAGTAGCATTTCTTGATAGCAGTTTGGGTCTCTGTAATGTAATATCGACGAGCGAGGTTGAAATTCCTCCAATGGAGAATTCATTTCTGTTGTATACGCCAACTCCATAACATTAAAAAAATATTTAAAATTCAAGAACTAAATTAACAAATTAATAAAAATCCAGAAACTACATTAACAATTAATAAAATAAAAATTCAAAATTAAATTAAAATTCATGAAATTCAAGATTCATAAAAAACATAAAAATTCAAACTTAAAGAATTTGTTTTACTGTAAAAATTAAAAAATTAACAAAATGCACACATTCTAATTACGAAACCAATCTGTTTAGTGTGGAACATAGTGGATCAATTTGATATTACATTGTTTATAAATAAACGTTTATCGAAAATTCTCATTCTCATTAAATATCACAGACAAGACTGTCAAGACGGAGCGATCAAATAAATCGACTGTAACGTGATTAAAATTCCATCTTGGACGAATCAGACTGAACATCAAATTTTATCGTGTAATTGGTTGTACGATATAGGTGCCGGTCATCCGGTCACTAACGAACGCGTCAAACTTGATCAAGTCAAAAGTATTGCGGACGTGGTTACACACAAAACCCAACCCGATATAACTTCATTTTCGAGAAGACTGTTAATAATTTTGGACCTGTGAACTTGAGTTAAATACCTTAAGGCAGAAGTTTCCAAAATATCATTTTCGAATACAAACCAAAAAAAATCGAATAGGTGTCACAAAAAATAAATCCAAAAATTGCTTTTTAAAGGGGGCGCACCAATTTTTTTAAAAGGGGGGCACCGGTACAAAAAGGTTGAAAACCACTGCCTTAAGGGCAAGCTGTTTGCAGAAAGAGTACTTATCAGACTGTCATTATAAACGTCCACGGCGAGTGAGATAAGAAACTCCACAACTTCTACACGGTACCTTTGCTAACGTTTCAGCCAAAGGTGATGAGAGGAATGAGTTTTCCACTGCAATTTTCAATCTACATGTCGCACTGCTGCCTTTTGGAAGATTGATTCAAGATGATCTGTTACAGCCTTCACTTTTACAGTTGCATCTGCACGGCAGACATAAGCCAAGTAAACAGTGCAATTGAGAGCAAACTTACAAGCTACGTTCATAAACTTTTCACACACTCTATATTTCATATAATGTGTTTTACGCTTCCTTTCAGCAGGTGCAAACATAAATACTTCCAAGCAGTCCCTTCTATTTTTTACTTACCATTTAACATTCACTTTTCTGTGCTTGTACCATTCCATAGTATTGTGAGAAGTGCTGATAATGGATTCTTCTGTTGCGAAGGGTCCAATGAATGTAATGTGATTCAGTCTTTTGCTAGAACAGCGAAGTTTAAATCTTCTGCTGTTGCAAAAGCATCAGGTTATGATCACAAAGCAACATAAAGGTAGTTTTAAAAATTGATTTTAAAAAAATTGCCCATCCCAATCTATCACTTTTGCTTTGAACTGGGGGGGCATTTTTGATCAGTGGGGGAGCACGTGCCCCCTGTCAATATGTTAAAAAAGGCCCTGCATTGTAACGACATTTTTTGTCAGTTTCTCATTTTTTTTCTGTCCACTATTGTTATATGACTACGCTCAACAGTGCCGTTCGTATATGGTCTATACGTATATTAGAGATTCTAGGACATCGTCGGAATTATTACGATGAGATATTTCTGATATCAAAACTTTTATTATACCACACAAAAAATGTTTAAATCTAATATTTAAACAAACTTATTATTTTTTTGAGAAACAATTTGTTTTATATATCTTAAACCGATATAAATAAAAATACTTATAAATATTCATATTTGATTTTTTCATTACTTTTATAAATCAATTTTAAATTATGATAACATTTTAAAATATTTAATCGTTTCATTTAATTTTATTAATTTTTTTAAAATTGTTTTACATAAAAATTATACATTTTACTTTTTATATTATATTAAAAACTCTCAAAAAAAATTTATTATTAGCAATTTAATTGATTTTCATAATTTTAGTAATTTTATCTTTTCAAACGTTACATATTTCATTATGTAAACGGTTTAATTTGTACATATTTATTATAACATTCTTTGAAAAATTTTCATAGCATTTTTAATTCCTAACAGCGTACATTGATGATTTATTTTTACACTCTGTTTTCTACAAAATTCTTTAAATCTGTTACATATAAAAGTTCATCGTTGTTGACCAGAATTTCTATTGTTGATTTGCGCTTCTTGTTCGTTGTCAACTCCTTCATTTTTTCCTGCCTAATAAATTGCACTTCGACTGGGCCCACAATCAATTACCGATAAATATACTTGTTTCGCGATGTTTTGCGATAAATTTTACTTTTTGAGATATAAAAAATGCAAACCAGATTTTGTCTGACCGGAATTTAAAAAACTTGCAATAATGAAATCAATGCTCAAGAAAAAAAACATTTCGAAATGAGAACGGTCCTGAAATTAAAAATAACTAATGTTACTTCCATGGCAACGATTCCAAACAATTCAAGTTATGTAGTAGTTATTTTCGATGACGAAAATGATGATGACATTTCCTCAGCCATATCCGATTCCTCAAAATCTATTCAATCATTTATCTCAAATTAACCAGACTAATTCAATCATCCAAATGTTTTTAACTCATAATTGTTGTGATCTCATAATAATTTATCAATTGATGTATCTAAAGGTTTTGATTTTAAACACTCAAATTCGATATCTTTAGTTCAATTTCAAAACAATAAAAACATTTCGAAAAATAAATCCAAAAGTCGGAATGAAACTTTACGTTTTCAATCACTATGATATTTGATATAATTGTATGTTTTTGAAAAAAAATAAATTAAATAATTGAACGCAAAGAAAGAAAAATTTGATGTTTGGCGAAATTTGATAGTTTATGCCTTTGTGTGAATATCGAATGAATTTGTTTTTTAAATCGATTGTTTAGTCGGATCAAAATAGATTAATTTTCTTGGTGGTTTTGAATCGATTTTTAAATTCAGTTTTTTTTCGATGTCGAATGCTTGGCGAATTTTTGGAAAATAATTATAATTACATGAAAGTATATCTATTTTGAATTGATGGAGTGTTATGCGTGATTGGATCTTTTTATTGATGATATTTTGGATATTTGAAAAAAAAGAAAATTTTGTGTGCATTGAATTTTGATCGGAAAATAGTAAATATCTAAATTTCAAATGGATTCTTTGTTTGAAACTGAATATGAAAAATTTTACAAATTGACATTTCCTGAAAGCAGTTCTATGGAGAATTCTATTTGATTCTTTGACCAAAATGTCAAATCACAGACTGGAGAAAGTGAGGATTATCTTACCGACCTCCGGGGACATTAAATGCTTTTTATGACCGCCATGCTTTCCGACTGTTGCATGACCATATTTTTTTATATCTGTAGATTATAGCCCTGGTTGTTGACTTGGTAATATTCATTTGATCAGCCAAGAGAATATAATCTTGTCCTTTATTGTACGCCGATACAATTCTATCTTTGTCATTCTTAGAAACTGAAAAATGAGGAAATAAATCAAGTAAAAAGTTTAAACATCTTACGATTTTCGTTTCTTTTTAGCATGAATGTCATGAGAAACATCCATTGCTGGGTCAGTATTATTATCCGACGCCGAAGAAATGCTTTCCAATTCATAATTCATTTTTTTAACTTTTCTGAGATGCTGTTGTTAAAAGAGCCTTAAATTGTTAAATGAGCATAAAATGATGTGTGTTTTGATGTTTGTATGTATGTATATATGTGTGTATTTGTGTGTATATGCCTGTATGAGTGTATGTAACTTAAATTCCTATAGTAAATGTTATTGTTAAAAGATCTTCTACTATTATTTCATTGGATAATTATATTCAACCAATTTTTTTAAGGTTAGAATTTCGTATCCAGCTGTTGTTAAATGAAACGCACTGAGGATTGTATTATTAAGTTCTTTGAATTGACAGCTCCTTTCTTTCAATCAATTCTTCAATCGGAATTATATCGACGAATTTCTAATGCGTCAAATGTTTTTTGCTGTAGAATGAATAAAAATTTGGATGTCATGAAACATTCTCAAAAAGACTGTGTAGAAGACATTTTGAGTGAAACTGCAACATTCCGACTTTTGGTGTTCTGTAAACTGAAAGTATTCCAAATATTCGTGTGTGACGTTCCGAAAGGGTTAAATATCCAAGTTACTTTCTCTGATTATAACCTCCTGGTAGCAGAGCGTGGTTTCGGTGCTCTGGTGTTGGTGGACGGGCTTCAGAATCATAGGTATGATGTTTTGAGAAATATCCTCCCCCTGATTGTGAATTTTGTAAGAATGATTATTATCATGACTGATATTGATTATTTAAATTTTTGTGGGAAAAAGAATTTAATTTAAGAATTTTTTCCCTAATCGAGGTTTAGGGTCGTGTTTATCAGTAATATAAAAAATATTCGTGAGTATTGAGTGACAGGTGACCCCGTTCAAAGAATCGGCCCAGCACCCAGAGCGACTCGCCCCTCAGGGTTCGATGAATGATGTGTTAGTTTGGCTGAGGATTGTCTTGTTGGTATCATTTTGCCAATCCGAGCGAAGTTCTTTCCCTCCAAATTTTCCTTAAGACACTCATGGAAAACAATCACGTTGGATGTGAACTCAAACGACACCATCGATGACGTCATGGAGAAGATCCGGAGTAAAGAAGGCATTCCACCAGGCCAACAAAAAGTCATCTTCGAGGGGAAATAGTTGGAAGACGGTAGATCTCTTAGCGATTGAAATCTTAACAACGGATACACTCTCCATCTACTTTTAAGGTTGAGTCGTGGGAGCGACCAGGGCGTTGCTGAAAAAGATAACTCGGAGTATCAGTGGGATGATGGAAAATAAAAAAAAATGTTATTTGGAAGAGAGCACTGACTCGAAAGCGGAATCAAGCGTTAAAAGAACTGCAGGTGACAGACAAAGTAAGGACAAATTGTGAAGAGTACGAGGCTGAATTCGACAGTGTAATGGCAAAATTTGAAAAATTGATCTCAGTTGGAGAAGAACTGGGAAATCTGAAAAGAGAATCTTTGAACCCTCCAGAAGCAAAGTAGACAAAATAGTATTAGAAAAACTATATTAGACTAACTGTATTAGACAAATATATATTGAGCAGTACTTATCATTGATGAAACTGGTCTTAGAGATTAACCATTCTAATGAACTTTCATTAGTTCTTATAAAAGTTCACGTTGTGCTCCATGACATTTCATAGCATTTGTAAATTTCTCATCAACTAATTACTGTTTTACTAATTTATAATGCGGATTGCAAGCACAGACGAATTTCAGCCGTTGTCGTAAAGGAGCAACAGCGTGCCACTATCGATAAAGGATGAAAAAAATCTGAAAAAAGTTATTGAATAGATTGACGTCGAATGCTATTATTATACAAATCGTACATGGTTCACAGAAATGCTAAGACAACCTGTTGAAAAGCCAGGTCATGTACAATTAAACTGTGCAGTTAGGTTGTATAAGCAATTGATCTAAATACAATACAAATATTCTGACTAGCTTGAACATTACACCGAAGAAGACTAGCGTAATTGAGATAATATGTTATACATTAAAACTAAATATTTTTCGACTCAATGGTTATACATTAGATAATGTCTTTATCATAGGAAAAAAATGAATCGTATCAAACGATTGTTTATGGTAGTAAATACAGATGGTAGTCCTTAATGAGCTCCTTTAAACGTAATAAGCGGAACGAGCGTTCGGGTAATAACTTCTCGTAAGAGAAGGATTATTCAGATAACATCATAACTTTGTACAAATATTTGGTTTAACACCATTCTAAAGTTTATCTTCATACCTGTTAATTGATAACACATTGATACATTCATGTATTTATAATTATATCCACAGTATACACAAACGCTGTAATTCAGTAAATAGATCGAATGAACAATTTGAATTGTTAAATTTGGACCTTTGGTATAATGAAAATTTTCAGTCAAAGAAGGTATTACATATTCAATCTCTTGATGTGTAGCAAAGTAGGGGTCATAGAAACATTGTATTGTATGTGGATTCATGTAAAATAAAGTTGTGTCATGAGGTACTATATTGACTTGAATTGGATATGCTTGAATGTTTAATAAATAAATTAGTTTTTAGTGTTGCAAAATATTTTTACGATGAGGCAAATAACATTTCCGAGTAAATGTTAATTGTGGATCTGAACAACCAAAACATATAGCTCTTACGCAAATACTTTCATCTTTACATATTTGCATATGCCTATTAGTTATCTGAACGTAATAAGGTTCAGAAACACCCGCAAAAGCTAAATTTGGAAATTGGTTTTCTGCTTCTTTAGGATCTGTTGTACACCAAATATCTCTTTTACTTTCATAAGTCAAAAATATATCAACATCTGGTTCAACGACTGTATGTACTGTTTCAACTGCAATAAAACTAAAATTAAGAATAAAAAATATAAAAGTCAAAAGTGTGGTTATTATAAACATGTATTGCTACAAGCATGGTTAAATAAGTATTGAAGAAATCAATTTATTTTCATTGATAAAGAAATAAAAATCCCTAATAACCTTATTAATAAAATTCAGATTTCAAGGTCTTTAAGTAGGGGGAAATGCGAATTTACTCCACCCCCCGGAGGGGGTGGGATAGCCCGTTGCCATGGCAACCGTTCCGATCATCCTAGCCTAGGTAGCAACGGTCGTGATCACCCTAGTAACGGTTCCGGTTCACTTGGTAATGGTAACCAAGGTCTTAGCTACCATAACAACGGTAACCAAGGGAAGTTTTTCATTAGCAACGGATGCAGTGATTCAAGGCGGTTGTAACCATGGTAACGGTTACCGTATCCATGGCCACAGTAACCATTTCTATAGCAACCGTAGAAAAACGTGCTAATCGATCGCTGCACAGTGCTCAGATGTGCTCATCGATATTTTTAAAGTGATAATCGATAGTGCACATTTTGCAGCACAGTGGTTTTCAAGCTGCACATTTTCAAAAGTGCAAAAATCAAAACAATAAATTTTTTAAAAGTACTAGTGTCAAAAATCGATATCATGTGTTTGATGCACATATTTATTCTCTGTCTTAATATGCAATTACTAGTAGAAATTTCATATATTGATCACTTTTCCATATAATTCAAATAATGTGTAAATTTACACAAAATACCCATCGATTTTAGGCCTAGGCAGAAGTACAAGGAAGCAGAATATCAAAAAAGTACTGATGCACTTGAAACCCTAGGAAGAAACCCATACACGTACCTTCAGATTCCACATCAAAATTTTCGAAAAAGGGCTGATAAATCAATTGTTTCGAACATTTCTGAAATTCTCAAAAAAGTGCTAAAAAATCGGTGCCTAGTGCCTTTTTTTCGTATATATATGAAACCCCTGTGATATAAGTATGTTGTTTATCATCAAACAATACCTAATGAATCGCTTAATGCTCCCCAGCCTAGGCATCAACCATCAAAAGAACCTTGGTTACCGTAACCTCATAACTTCCAAATTGTACACCTTGTTTTTATTTTTATAGTATTTACAATATGTTAACAACAATAATATAAACAAAATCGTGATATACAGTCCTTTAAACTATGGACAATACTACAATTTTTGTGGTTGAACCACGAATAGACACGATTATTAAAGAAAATGAGGATGAAAGTGAGCAAATATACACTTCAATTCAAGAAGGGCTTTGTGTATGCGATTATCTTGATGAGGTAGCAAAACGTGAATAAGTTACACCACTCTTGAATTCAGACAATGAGGATGAAAGAGAACAAATAAATAGATTTTAAGCTATTTCAGAGAATGAAATTGAACAAAAGGACGATTCAAACAAAAAAGGTCCTTGTGTGTGCAATTATCTTGATGAGGTGTTTACAAAGGAAGATATTAGGCGATTTTTGAATTTAGACAATGAAGATGATATTAGGAAACTTGAGGATTATTAAAAGTTGTTGATAAAAATTGTATTTTGTGTTAATAAATCTTGTTCTAAATTAGTTTTAACTTTATAAACAAACACAGAATAATCTTTAGGTTAAAATTGACTTAGAAGCAGAAATTAAATGTCTTACTAATGAAATATGTAATGGTAAAATTGATTGCATACAATTCCTTAATGAAATATGACGTTATCAACCTTTGACCAAAGAAGATTACATAGAACATCTTGTGCGAACCATATGCATTAAAGACATTAAAACTGAATTGAGAAATAAACAGAGGAATGTTTTACTTGTGAGTAGCATTCTAACAGGCTCACTTGTAATATTATTATCAAGATTTGTACGTTAATAAATAGTTTTACATGTTATTGATGTTATAAATAATTTATGTTAAAACATGTACAATGTGTGGAAAATTAGAGGTGGGCACGTTTCAATTTTTTCTTATTTTCAATTCTTAACCAACCCTGTGGTGTTCCACCTTTGTCCAAAAAATATGGCGGCAGTATGGGTGGCAATGAAATAGCGTTGATATCTTGCCCTTGTGTCGGGGTGTCATTCACCCCCCCCCAGGTAAAATGTCATTGACAGTTATGTGTGCCTGGTTGGGGATACCGTACTCGATTCATGTGAGCTGGGGACGCATGAGTTTGGTGTTTCAAGATAACCAGAGTCGGCGACCGTGAGTATGTGATAAAATTGTTATGACGTCGTTGATTCGTGAGATGGGTGCAATTTGTAAGTGAGATTCCCCAGATGAACCCTGTAATGTGATGGTTATGTGATCATTAATAGTTGAGGTTATCATGTTGTGTTGAATGTGTGTGAATGATGTTACGCTGGTGTTGATGTGAATATATTAATTATAAATTTTACCAAAGTATATGTAAAAATCAAACCAAAAAGGGTTTCTGAAACGACATCGAAGGAGTTAAATGTAAAGAAATCAAATAAATATTCTTTAGAGCAACCAAATAATCAAAGGTCTATCTATGGAACTATAGCAAAAGTAATGGCTGCACGAAAATACTTTGATAAAATACCACAGACATGGAGACTACTATAAACAGTATATATGACAGTTAGATTTGTTTGATGATGATGCACATTACTAGAAGTATTCCATATTTTGAAACATTATTAAAAAGCGGAACAAATAGATGGGATCTATTATATAAGTTCCCAGCATTTGTACAGAATGATTTCCTTGAGGTTCTGATGAATATTATGACTGGCAATGTAAAAATTGGCAACTACAAAAGATCTTTGAAGAAGTATCAAGATACATTGCTAAAAATGTTCAAGGCAAGGGCATTAAAAACAAAACTACATACTCTTAATCAAAGATTTACTACACCACCTACAAAATCAAATACAAATTATTTTGGTGCAAAAGTATTACATGAAATAAAGAAAAAGAAAAAATATCAGCAAAGAAATCCAGACGGCGATGGTTTCGTATGGGCTGCTTTAATACCATTCTTTCAATGGCTTGCCAGTTTTATTGTTCCAGAAGTTGTGAGTGGATCTATATCATATGGTACGAAAAAGGCATTAGATGTCATTGAAAATGATGCTAATATTAAAAAATAAATATAAACGGTAATTGAATTATTATATAAAAGTTCATTATGGTCTTCATTTCCTAATCTATCATTGAATATTAAGTGCAACTGTTGTGTTGATGGAAAAGATATGCTTCAACCCCGAAGACCCAGCTGGTTTCGGAAGCGTATTAAAAATGGCAAAGGCATCAAAGACCAGCAAGATGGAGGCAGACAAGTGGTTGAAACATCAGTTGTCATACAGTCTCAACAAACCATTATTAAAGAGATTCCCGACGAGGAGGTGCTTATCGCTTTGTGAGACCGTTTCAGTAATGGATCAAGGTGGTGGAGGAAGAAAAAGGAAAGGTTTAGATATAAACAAAGAAACAAAACGTATGAAAACTATATTCTCAGAATGAGTACTAAATCGGAATTGGACATATTTAGTCCAGCTCCACCACAAGTTGTTATAGATTCATATGCTTTTGAAGATATTTACCCCAAACATAGTATTAATGGGTATAATACATCTCATATAGAGATTGATATTATCGGTAGTGAAGATGAATACATTGATATGAAAGATATAATGTTTACCATTAAAATAAAAGAAGTTGATGAATCAGGAAAAGACATTACTATCGACATTACAAAATTTATACCGAATAATTACCTCTTTCATTGCTTATTTAAAGATATGACCTTCTTTCTCAATAATACTAAGATTGAAGACACTAATGATAGTTATTATCCAAAGGCTATCATTGAGACTACATTAAATTTAGTTTCAGATACAAAGAATACGTTTTTCAAGTCCATGGGGTATGGTGAGGCAACTGAAAGAGTCAAATGGATGCGGAAATCAGCCTTGATGACATTATGCGAACCGTTAAATCTGGAATTTTTTGAGTAGCCAAAATATCTCATACCAAATGTCAATATAACAATCAAGATTCATCGAAATGAAAGTAAAGTTATCTTTCAATATGAAAAGACTGGTACTGAAACAGAGATTAAGCCTCAAATATATATTGAGAGTGCAAAGTTATTAATACGACGTGTTCGTACAACAGAATCAGTAAGATTGGTTCATATTATGGGTCTTGATAATCAAAGTGATATATATCCCATTCGAAAAGCAAAAATTGTTCAGTTTTCAATTCCTAAAGGATCACATGGTGAATACAAGGAAAACCTGTTTAGTGATGAACGTTTAACAAAATTTGTATTGGTAACATTTAAAGATAGTAACAAAGTTTGCGGAGATTACGCATCCTGTTGCTCAGCATTTGACAACTGTAATATTAGTTCTCTTACCCTATCTCGAGAAAATGATTACAGAGATTCATATAAAATTAACTTTGAAAAGAATGATTTTACTGATTTATTTACTACAAGTCTATAATATTAAGCATGGTACTCGTGAATAAAAATATGAATAATGGAATCACTATGGATGATTTCAAAACAAAACACCCCTACTTTACATTTGTTTTGGCACATAATTTTGATGTTGATCAAATAAAAATGCCAGGAACAGGCAATTTAAAATTGGATTTAAGATTCCATAAGGCATTAGATAAAGCAATTATATTTTATGTATATGGAGTATTTGATAGTGAGATACAAATACGAAAAGATGGTACAGTTATTGTATAAACACAGTCTTAGAACTGTAAACAGCAATTACGAACAGAAATAATAAATGAAGTAAGTTGTACCAAAACCTTTTATATTTACATATAAAGTACATATCAGATTGAAAAAGTACTGAAAGGATATCCTCAATTCCGTGGAGTATATTCGTTGGATAAAGTTCCAGATTATCTACTCGATGGAGGATATGTAATTAATACTCAGACTCCTGATTTACCAGGAGAACACTGGATTGCAGAACATGTGACTTCAGACCTTATTCGAGTATTCGATCCACTTGGGATGTATTACCCATCAACATTGGTAACAAAATTGGAACGATTGCAACAACCTGACATATATAATTATGTAATGTATCAAAATCCACTAACATTTCTTTGTGGAAATTATTGTACAGACTGGCTTAAACGCCAATTGTTATTATAGTGACCCAGAGACATATATATTTATATTATATAATAATTTTATATATATATATATATATATATATATATGTGTATATATATATATA
>MQRK01222231.1:0-34884 GCA_001938485.1 Girardia tigrina | reverse complement strand
TATATATATATATATATATATATATATATATATATATATATATATAAATAGATAAATAAATCAATATTAATATTAATTATCTGTATTAATATTATCCGGAATTTTCTGTACGGATTTCTCATAAACCGATCGGAAATTCACGAAATCAGTAATTGCGATAGAACGAGCGTCCAGTGTCGATATTCACTTTACCGAAGAATCGTTCTGTCGTTGATGGATTATTATTTCCCCTGAAAGTGCGTCTTTCCACATAATCTGTTTCCTCAAAATCTCGTTGTGCAACCAAATGATTATCTGACGTTTCCACCGACATTGTTACAACAGAAGATTGTTCCTTTGAAACCTTAGAACAATAAACACTAATCAAAACCGAAATTTATCCGTGCCATTCTCTCGTATGTGATTTTTTTGTTATATGTTTATTTATATTGTATAAAAATAAAATTTCTATATATATTTATCTTTATTTTTTTGTTACATTAAAAGAGTTCACTGAAACACGTTTTCAGTTAGCTATTTTACATTGGTGTCAGAACAAGTAAAGAACTCCACTTCACAAATAACCAAACAACCACTCACTTAGTCAAAACAAACAATATAACAATCTCATACATTTAATTTTACAGCAACGCCTTCATACAAATTAAAATACCACAAACAGTGTTCTGGCCTTCCAATGAGAATGCTTGTTGTTTACCAGCTTAATGTCACGTGTGTTGTATGATTCACGATTCTAGAAAACTATGTATAATGGTGTTTGTATGCGTCGGGTTTTACTCATTATTGTCTTCCCAATGTCTTATGTGAATTTTATTTTTGATGAATGTGTTCAGTCGGTGATTGACGATAGAACGACATAACAGCCGTCCTACTCGCATACAAAACACAATTAATATCAAGCAAAAAAATGCGTTCCTAACTTTAGTATCAATAAGAACTTTATTCCACCAACAGTAAAACTCGAAAAGACAAGAGAGACTCCTCTCAAAGATAAAGTAAATGAAAAGAAAGATTTAACAGCTTCTCTTAGACTCGATAGATGGAACATTCCTGTAATTTCAAAGCAGTGAAAATTGAAGATATAAAACTTGATGCGTGATGATTATTCCTATTGGAAGATTTTTGATATCTAAAGTGATCTCATCGAGATTTTGACAATTTTGCAATTCTTCTAGTAACTCGGTGGTTATTTTAACTTGATATGTATCAAAATCAGTGAATTTTCTTTGAAATTTATGACTTGTATTGTCAATTATATCCATATTTATTACTAAGGGGGCATTGCATAATTACATAACGCCAAAAATAGCCATTTTTGTGTTTTGTATGCGAGTAGGACGGCTGTTATGTCGTTCTATCGTCAATCACCGACTGAACACATTCATCAAAAATAAAATTCACATAAGACATTGGGAAGACAATAATGAGTAAAACCCGACGCATATAAACACCATTATACATAGTTTTCTAGAATCGTGAATCATACAACACACGTGACATTAAGCTGGTAAACAACAAGCATTCTCATTGGAAGGCCAGAACACTGATTTAAAGGTTAATTGTTAAAAAAATAAAGATTCACATTTATTTGTTTATATTCGTTGTATTGGTTTATTTTTTTTAAAAACCATCTTAAACAGATTCATCCAATAATTACATATTTGGGATTAATCTGGTTAGGATTATTTTTATAATATAAAGGAATAAAGGATTAATTCCACAATCTAAGACTTTATTCTTTTATAGTTATAAACAAAGTTGCCACGTTAATGAATTTTTATTGTTGAAAAATGTCTATCTTCTTTATTTATTTTGAGAGATTTGTGGATAATAATGATGAGTACATGATTAAAGAGTTGTGTATAATGTATGTTGACAATATGTTTAATCCATTACATTATGTATTTCAGTAAGTTAAATTAGTGTTGCAAATGTAATATAATATGTGGGTGCAATTTCTAGACCTAAAATGCATTGCTGTTCAAACAAAGCACAAAGAACAAATGCTTATTTAACATTATATCATCATAAAAAGACGTTGGAAGAACACAAGATCAAGTTTTGTCAGGATTTTTCAATGCGAGACATTCGATCACGATGTAATTTAGCTGAAGCATTGTTCTATGTCAAGGATAATGATGATGGACGAAAAGAAAAGTTGATAGTCCTTATTTCCTGATCTGAGAATATGCACATATAAATATGACAAACTAAAAACGATACCAAAAAACATTACTTGTATATATCGTGAACATGGTTCACACTGTGCTTATAAAAGGTGTTTAGCGTTGTCTCAAAATTATATTTCAATGAAATAAATGTTTATTAAATTTAGAATTTATTGTTTCTTTTAATGTATCACTTTAAATATATATAAAAATTGAATGTAATGAACTTTCACCATGTAGGTAAATGTAAATTTGACAATTATGTTAAATATAGGGAAAACTAATCAATATATGAAAATTCTAATTGCCCATTTAGTTAGAGAATCAAAATGTGCATCAAACACATAATATCGATTTTTGACACTAGCACTTTTAAAAAATTTTATGTATTGATTTTTCACTTTTGCACAGGTGCAGCTTGAAAAGCACTGTGCTAGTACATTAGAAATGTGCGCCAAATTTTCACTATCAATTATCACTTTAAAAATATCGATTAGCACATCTGGGCACAGTACAGTGATCGATTAGCACTTTTTTCTATGGTTGCAATGGAAAGGGTAACTGTTGCCATGGATACGGTAACCGTTACTATAGTTACAACCGCTTTGAATCACTGCATCCGTTGCTAATGAAAACGTCCCTTGGTTACCGTTACCAAGTGAACCGGGACCGTTACTAGGGTGATCGCGATCGTTACTGCCTAGGCTAGGGTGATCGGAACCGTTGCTAGGGTACCAAAAACCAATCAGAAGCGTTTCCAAGTGAGCCGGAACCGTTGCTATGCTAACCGTTGCCATGACAACGGGCTACCTTCTCCCCCGGGGGGAGAACCCCCATTTTCCCCGCTACTTCTTTATGAAACGAATATAAAAATTTTCATTCAAGATCAACTTTATAAAAACGATATTATATTACTACAACTTTCTATTCTAAAAACAAGCAACATCAATATGTTTTTAAAGCATTTAATAATACAGTCGCTGTCATTTAAGTATAGCCTGACAGCATGCAAGAGTGTATGTACGACATGCTAATACTGCTGTGGTGATTAATCGGCAAATACTAATGTGTTGTCCCTGAAACAATATTATATTGCTGCCGAACACGGCAGCAGACACACATGAGTAATATTAACAGAGAGATTCTGGTTGCTGAAGCACGAGCGATAAGGTGTGAGTGTGTGTAAGAGAGAGATATTTACAGTATTTCAATTTTATGTGTGTACACCTACCGGATTTTATGTGATATCGTTAAACGCCGGTCAAAATCGAAAAATTACATGCAAGTTTGTATGCAAAAGGCTTTTGTCTGCATGCATTTCATTGTGAGGGTGACCAGACACCTCTTCATTCGAGAAATTTCATCATTGCACATTTCAACATTATATCAATTCATCATTATAGTATTTCATCACCATAACATTTCATTTTGTCCATTTTTTAATTATGACCATTTTTTATTATTTTAAAGATATTTAATACTTACTTGTTACTTTAAATACTGTTTTTTTGGTGTTTTGAAATAAAATTTGATTTGTTTGTAATGTCTTTGTATTTACTGTAATGAATTTTGTTTTAGGATAATAAATAAATGAAATAAAGTCAAGAAAAAATAAAAAACAAAAAAAGAGCCTGTTTGTGGGACTAGCATTTACTTGGCAAACAAGATAAGTAACCAATATTGGGGAAACCTATATGCTATTTAATTTGCTGAATTTTGTGACGAAGTATGACGAGGTTGGAGGGGGCGATTTGGGAAATGTTACGCTACATCGAAATGCTTAACGTGTATTAATCTCATAAATTAAAGAACATATCTCAGAGCAAGCGAACCAGTAAATAGTTGAAAATTATTGATGTCTTGGGGAGTAAGTTACTCAAATATTTCTAAAACTTAATAATATATCGATCTATATTTTTAAAAATTAAATAAAAAAAATATAATTTGTCGGAATTAAATTGCATCTAAATAAAAGAAACCAAAATAAATATTTTCTGTAATTCTGTCCGAGAAAAATCTTTTAACTCAAATTTGACCCGACTAGCTATCGGGCTGAAATTTTCAGAGTAGAACAAAACCCGAAGACAAAGCATGAAAAAAATATTTCATGCTGATCGGACATGTCTAAGTTGTCTTTTTGGCAAAAAACAGTTTGTATGGAGACAATTTATATGGGTAAATTTTGTATAATAAAATGATTTGAATCTTTGTTTTGATCAAATTTGAATCTCCGTTGTTGTTAATAATTATTAATAGCTCAAATCAGATAAATTAAATCTTAAAATTTATCTAACCTCAAATCTTACGATATAAATTAATTTTAATTCATCATTTTTATTTTATTAATTCTAGTTAACGCTAATACCGGTCAATTTAAATATATAGGAATTGAAGAAGGACATCGATAAATGGCGTTGTTGAAAGTAAAGGGATTTTAATAGTTTATGTAAACATTTGATATCTAAATTATTTAAATATTTCGTAAAAATTTGTGTATTTTGTGTTTGTTTAGTGAAAATAGAGTGATTAAATATTTTAAATTAGAAAACTGAAATTTTAAGGACAATATAGTGGAAAAAATTGATTATAAAAATTTTAAGCAGTGCAAAAATAAAGAAACAAAAGCGAAAAAAACGTGGTAATATGAAAAGCACTTTTTATACGTATAATTATTCACAACTATGAACTAATCAAATGCAGTTTTTAATGTGATTAATTTGTGTGTTTATAAAGATATTTTTATTGAAATATTTTAAGTCAGACATGTGAGAACGAAAGTATTTTGTGTTTTTATATATAATTTTACTTGTAATGTTAACTTAATTTTCTTTAGTTTTATTGGTTTTGTTACAGAATAAAAATGTTTTTTTAGAACAAACACTAACAGAAAGTGAAGCCAACAAGTGCATTGATAGAAAGTAGCTTTTCCGTCAGAAACTTTATTTAACGAAATATTAGTAACTTTGATGAGGAAAATGTGTGATATTATAATTCAGATATTGAGAGACAGCTCTGTGAATTATTATTTATAAGACACTATAACCCTCATTTTGGGGATGAATGAAGAAATTGGAAGTAAAACACAATCGTCAAACATTGAATATCCATTTGTATCTTATTTCTTGCAAACTGAGTTTGATAACGGAACAAAAGAAATTCTTGAAACATCGGGCTGGAGAGATGATATGAAATTTTTGTTTCATCTCACTCGGATGTTCCTATTTTTTGTGTAAAAGAGATATTTTTCATTGATCAGGTTTCAGAAAATACCTAACATCAGCAATGCCAGGCGGAATTCCAGAGTTATACTAGCAATCCTGGCCTTCATTTTAATCCCTTAACAATTCTGTAGAGAGTATGTCAATTTATATCGTAAGTCTGGATAGACCATTGGTTTTCAGATCAACTGCACAACAAAAACAACTTTAATAACTTGGTTGAAGTACAGAATCCATGCAAAAAGGCTTTAAGCTTTTAGAAAAACAACTGGAAACCAGAGCCATCCATACTACAAATACCCAGAATAAATCAATGCAAAGAGCGTGTAATCTAAGTAATTGAGGAAATTTATTTATCATGCAAAAATAAATATAAATTGCCTCTCCGATTCTTCCTATGCAACAAGCAAGAGCAGGAGCAAGGTTTGAGTAATTGTTAGATTGAAAATTTATTGTATTACATGACTATGATATTATCAATACATTTGAATACATAGTAGTACCTATATCAAAATGAATATCAAATATATGCAAATAATAGTTTATATTATGCTTTTTAGGTAAACCTTCATCAACATATAATAGAGGAGCATCGGTTGAAAATAATTCATAAACCTAGTTAACAAAGCGCTGAAATGGGGACTAAAAGAGGTCGAAATAATGTGCAACTACGGCACTATTTTTTCAGGGATGAGATCGGTTATAGAAGAAGACTAACGAGTTCAGGTACATCGACTGTCAGAAGCGATTTTGAAGCAGCAGTTCTTGTTGGAGGAACTGGTCAGTAAATGTGACGTGGCTGTGACGATTTCATTGGTGAATAAATCTGATAATTTGACCGAAGTTCTTTGAAAATAATTGGAGTTTCAAATATGTTTGCTGACAGAAAAAGCAAAAATGACACAAAATTTTGACGATGTAAAAGCAATTCACAATACTTACCTTTGTGGTATAGATAGAATAGTTTTTTTTCAGTCCGCAAGATTTACAGAACTGTTGACAAGGAGTTGGTGGAAAAGGTAGATAAGAAATGTAACCACTGCTTGTCAATAGATCCAAGCGCAGTGCGATAGAACAGAGTCAATTTCGGAGTGATAAATAATTTAAGAAAATAATTGATAAATAATTATCAACCAAAACAAAAAAAGCATATAAAGCAATTAGCGGATGAACATTTCTTTAAAATATATATTGATTTTTGTGAAACATTCAAAAGAAATATAAATGGATGTCAATATATACAGGTAACAATTGACCAGTTCAGTAGATATATAAGCCTGAATGCAGTGACTAGTCAAGATGAAAAAATAGTTGGAAAATTGTTGTTGGGTAGATGGATATGGAAATTTGGACCAGAAATTGAAATACATGTAGATAGAGGAAAAACACTTGAATCAGCTTTGTTCAAGGACATGGCGAAAAAGTTCAAAGTCGAGATATCCTATTCGAGTCAATATCATCATAATACGAATGGAATCGTGGAAAGGCAATTTCGCACGATCAGAGATGTTTTGAATATTAGAATGAAGGATGCAGATCATAAAGATTGGACAGAAGTTTTATCAGAAATCGAGTTTGTGTTAAATAGTACTGTATAAGCTACGACAGGTATGTCACCGGCCGAGATAGTATTTGGAAGAAAATTGAGACATTTATGGAAAAACAATCACGAAGATAACGAAAATTTGAAAGATTTTGAACAAGAAGTAGAGTCAAGAAGAATTTTTGAAGTTGGAGACCGAGTATTGATTAAGAAGGAAAATATCTCAAAAGAAGATGACCGTTACATGGGTCCCGCAACAGTGGTGAAAAGAAATCATGACAGAAGCTACGAGTTACAGCTTAAAGATGAAAGAACTTTTATTAGAAATGTTGAAAGCCATTTAAATCGAGGGGGATGTGAAAATATTTTGAATGTATGATATTTTTTGTTTGAATGTTGTATGTGGATTTGGAATTGTGTCTCTTCTTCCCAGATGGCTATCAAAATTTTAATTCTTATTATCTGAAAATGTGTAATGTTTAGATTTATTTCTAATTTAAAATAATTGTAAAATTTAAAATAAGTCTTTTAATTTTATTTAGAATTTTACAATAAATAGATTAAATTAATATTTTTCAAATAATTATAATTATTAATTAATAATAATTTTAATTTTTATCCAATAAGTTTTGAGTAAATATTTTAACAAATTATTTATTTATCCATTTGCTTAGATAATAAGATTAAAATCATTAATTAATAGACTGATGCAAAATTAGGAACGCTTTACCAAAGATTGTCCTGAGCACAATCAAACTTGTTGTAATAATAAAAATGTTAAAAGTCATATTGATGTTCTTATTACGAGGGGTGTCCCAAAAGTTCACGGACTGAGAGAATATTGTGTGGTCACGTGTGTGTGTCAATGTAACGCGCGGTGTGTGTACGATGACATGAGGGGGGAACCCATCAATTGTAATTGAGGTGAACTCTCATTAGCTGCCCGTCGGCATGTGTGTGACATACGAATGGATGATTTTGTCATTTTTTTCCCTTGTAGTTAGTATGGAAGAGGCAGTGAAATCTCTACGAGTAATCATCTATTTCCTCTGGAAGGACGACACCCCCACTGCAGATATTGTGCACCGTTTACACCGTTTGCACAACATTAAAGCGTCTTTGGTGATGCCGCTATGGGAATAACGGCTGCCGTTAAGTGGGTGCAACGATTCCCGGCAGGGCGTCAATCATTGGAGGATAATGAAGGCAGTGGACGACCAACAACGTCCGGATGTCAAGAAAATGTGAAAGTTATTGAAGAAGTCATTCTTGGTGACAGATGTCTCACTATCCTCGAGATAGCAGCTATTACAGGCGTTTCTAAAAGTCAGGTGCACCGCATCATGTCAGAGGTGCTGCATATGAGGAAACTGACTGCCAGCTGGGTTCCGCGCCTCCTCAACAACGATCAGAAGGCTAATCGAAAGTCTGTTTGTCAAGAACTGCTGCAACTGGTTCATGATCTCGGGTGAAGCGTTCTGGTTACGGATTGTGACAGTGGACGAAACGTGCCTCCCGTTTTATCTTCCTGAAACTAAGGAGCAGTCCCATCAATGGTGCCGCCCAGGTGACAGACCGTCCCTTCAGACGGGAAGATAATGGTTACAGTCTTTTGGGACTGTGATGGGATAATTCACATTGATTAGCTGCTAAAGGGGGCCACCATCAACAGTTCATACTACACGAACCTGCTCGACAAAGATCTGTACAAAGCTCTCAAGAACTAACAGTGGAGAAAGTTGTCATCCATCACATTATTGCATCAGGACAACGCACGTCCACATACAGCGAAGTTGACTGTCAGTACCGTGCAACGATTCGCTGGACACTTTAGCCTCACTCCCCATATTCACCGGATATCGCGCCGAGTGATTATCACCTGTTCTCGATATTGAAGAAACCCTTTCGATGACATCATTTCGCGAATTTGGATGAAATGAAAACAGCAGTCAATGCGTGTATTGCGGAGACACCGCGCATTTTCTTCGATAATGGTAGTAGGAAGTTGACATAAAGATGGGAAAAGTGTGTGAAACTGAATGGTGATTATATTGAAAAGTTCGATAGTCATTCTGATGAGGATTAATCAATTTTATTAACTGGAATAAAGTTTTTGAATTTGTTTTTACTTATCAGTCCACGAACTTTTGGGACACCCCTCGTAATAACGTTTGTATTTTATTTAATTACCTGAAAGTTTATAGCATCTACTGGTATTCATAATGTGAGTATTTCCGCATACCAAACAGGCGATTGTAAATGTATATGGTAAAGTTCCTAATAACCATTTTTCTAATTTATTATTTTCTCCAACGAAAATATTTGGTATATTAAACAATTTGAAATATACACTTTGTTTTTCAATATAATAAGGTACATACTCACATGTTATTAAATGTTGATATCTTCTGTAAATAAATTCCATATCTGGTTTAATAGAAATTTGAACGTCACCCACTAAATGTTTTAAATATATTTATATAATTGCATGATATTTGCATTTATACACAGAAAAATGACATGGCACAAATCATCAATTATTTGCACAATATTTTCTTTTCAAACTAAAAATATATTTTGGTTTTAATTTATTTATAAACTTTAACATAATTTAATTTCTGATTTTCATTTAGAGTATTATACCATTCTGGCGATTGAAATGGAATCACTATATGAATTTATAAATATCACAAAGTATCACGCTTTTATCTTTTTTAGTTACACCAGAAATATGCGTTTTATTTACAGAAGAGTATTACAGACGATAGTTTCCACTAGTGCTTAGCCTATGGGTTAAATTACAGATACAATTATGCGGGTCATTAAATCAATCAGCCACTTGCAGTAATCAAGTGTAATTTCTGCTAACTACTTCAACTTTATTTTGTCACACAGGTCAGCGGCCGACATTGGCTTGAGGGTTGTAATTTTTGTCTTAGTGATAGTCTAACAGTTTTCAATCGGATTATGATATGAAGATCCGCTCCGTCATGGTGACAGTCGAGTAATACCCTGCTCAGATCGCCAGGATTTCTCGCATTTATCTGTGTGGGTAAGTGTTGTATTATGTTGGAAGACTGTGCTTTCTTAACGTTGCATGAAGATGCATAAATTGTTTTTCAATATATTATAGTACACGGTAGCGATTTTCGTCCTATTTTGGGTAAGAACCACGTAGGCCTGTGTCATTAATTGAAATATAACTCCATAGTATTGTTAAAGGAGACATCTTCATCTTGGGGATATTGTACTTGAAAATATAGCGTTTTCACTATGGTCAGTGAATATGTGAGCTGAATGAATATAACACTGTTTGATGACTGTCTCATCAGAAAACATAATGGTAGGATACACCTCAGTAGTAAAATCATTGTATTTACCCAACTAAAATAAATCTGTCGGAAATAGTCTTTTTCGACATGCGCGGTGCATATGCAGGGCGATACGCACGCAAGCCAAAATAATTTTTCAGCTATCTTTTTATTATGTCCGTTCTTGGTACTGTCATTCGTCGTTTTCTAGGATATTGCTTAGCAAAACAGCTCCATTATAAACTAAGACACAACCGACAAATTATCACCACGCCATGTTACAATAGCACGTTTTGATAAATCTTTGTAACGCAGCGCCACTATCTTTGCTTATTTAGTGGATGATGTATTGTGAATACTCCTTATTATAATAGACTTCAAAGTAATGCAGAAAATCAAATACGTATATACATATATGGCATATAAAAGTTTCAAAAGGCATTCTGATTGCTTGCCAAACAGAGTCTTACCCTACGCAATACTCACAGAATCACGTAACACTGACTCATGATTCTATTTATAGATATCATAAAATTAACAGTTTTAACATCATGATTCTTTTTCAATGGCCATCATGAAATATATACTGAGCGACAAATTTTTTAAAATACTTGTATTATTTAATAAATAAAAGAAAATAAACATTATTTTGAGTAATGAATGTAGTGAATCAAATAATTTTGTCAAGTGTTACGTTTAGTATAAATAGAAATGGATAAAGCATTTTGTTTAAATAAATCATTTAAATTTATTTATTACGTAAAAATTCTAAGTCGACATATTTTTTGAAACAGTAAGATTTTTTATATTATTAAATGATTTACCAAGTTTAATTGATATTATTTATAAATATACAGATATTGTCTTAAATTCTAGACAGAAATGAGAAGTAATTTTGAAAGACATTTGGTAAGGAAGTGGAAAACGGAAGGGTTGAGTTATTCAGAGATTTCTAGAAATTCGGCAATTAATCTTTGTCGATATAATAAGAAAAGATGTCTCAAGAAAAAAGGACTGCGACAAAAATTAACAAAACATAGGAAGTTATCAATTAAGAGGACGATAGAACATTTGCAGTCAAATTTTCAAAAAATTAATTCTTCTAAATTGATTGCAGAATGCGATTTAAATTGTTCAATTCGGACAGTAAAAAGACATCTGAAAGCTGTAGGTTACAAATATCAAAAAATTAATGCAGAAATATCGTTATCAAGGAAATAGAAGAATGATAGAATTGATCATATTTCTAGATGGATTAGCGAAAACCACAGTTGGGAAACGACAATATTTACGGATGAGAAAAGATTCACATTGGATAGGCCAGATGATTGGAGAACATAAATTCAAAAAATCGAAAATATACTCGTCCAAAGCGTCAGTGTAAAGGGTGTAGTGTTATGGTCTGGATGATGGTTCTGCCTAACGGACTTCTTTCACACAAAATCATAGAAGGAAAATTCGGATATAAAGATTATAAGCAATTATAATACATAATGCTATTCCTATCATAAAACTTAACTGTGGTTATAATTTCTACTTCTAGGAAGACAATAGTCCGGTTCATAAAAGAAAACTTATAAAGGACTTTATGAAAAAAAGTGAAATTTCTGTACTTAATTGGCCTGCGAAAAGTCCATATTTAAATATTACTGAGGACATGTGGAAGAAAATATCCGACATTGTTTACGATGGCACTCAGTATAAAAATAAGTCAGAATTATGGTTATCAATCAAAAATGCCATACACTTGATTAATTCATCTAGAAGACATATTGTTATCGAATTGTATAGGTGAATAAGAAATCGACTGTACAAGATATTAAAAGTGAATGGAAATCTGTACTACATTTTAATGTCCTAGAATAAATGTTACTGTTTTAAAATTTGTCGTTTTTAACTATGCATGAAATTAAATTTTCAATAAATTTTTTAGCACAAATGCAATTTCATTAGTGACAAATTTTTATTTACTTTTTATAAACCTTAAAATTAAAAATAACACATAAAAATTTTAATATTTTTACATATCATTACGATATAAACTAAAGCGTAAGTGTAAATTTGTCGCTCAGTATATCATAAAATGGAGAATCTAATGTTAATTTTGTTCATTATCATGTTTTAGTTATAAAACACAAATTAGAAACTTTTTGAAACTTCTTTTGTGGAATAAAAATTGAATTTCATAATATAATTTTATAATATTTACCAACCATCTAATTTAAAAGGAACATGTCGCTATAATTATTTAAATAGTTTTTCACATGCTGGCGTTCGGAATTTGAATTCTAGTTATTATATTATAAATCATCTCCCGTTCATAGTTTTCCTGCTGTTGCTTCTGGGAAATAAAGAGAATAAATGACACAAGCTTTTCAATGTAATCCTTTGGTGGCTTTTTTGCAAACAGTTGTGGTACGACTATGTACGATAATGTGTCGCGCAATGAATTTTTTCAACCAGCTTTTTGAAAACTTCATTTTCAGCTTCTCACCTATCGCTGTTTCACGGTTATAGATTGCTCTGGCTTTATCCACTAAACCTCCTGGAGAAATCTAGACTTTCTTCTTAATATATTCTTCCTCATATCACGCAAATAATTCCTCTTCGATTTTTGTTGAAGTTAGTTTCCTTCGTTCAACACACAGGCACATTCAATACTACTTTCCTGTCTGATGAAGTAGTTTGGTCTCATCTTACAATTGTTTTTCTTGTTTCCTCGAGTCAATGATGACTGATCAACTAATTTCAAAAAACTTGGATGCAGAGCTATTAGAAGTCTTTTTGGCATTTTTTGTTAAAATATTTTTATAATAGTGTTTTTAAAAATTAAAATGAAAATAAATATTTTATGAAATAAATTTTTCATTAGAATCCCATTAAAAATATTTTATAGTTAAAGGTTTAAAAATCATATTTAGGTTAAATAAAAATTGTAAAAAAATAAAATATAATTTATACAAAACTTACCAAATTAAAAATTATATATAGAGATATTTATATTTATATTTAGAATTTTAAAATCTGGTTTATGCAAACTGAAAAAATATTCCTCATAAATTTGTTTGTATAATGAAAGTTGTAGTAAATAAAAATTTAGTCATGAATCTTGATCTTAATCTCGAACAATTCTTAAAATTAAACAACTATTAGTCTAGGCAATCAGAAGAAATGAATCAACCACTGAAAACGATACCAAAAGAAAACGCAACTCAAGTACCAATCATCACTCCCATGATTGCTTCGACAGTACAGTTAGAAGCGAGTCCTTTAGAAAACAATTTTGACTACCGCATTACAGATCTAACTGTGAGAATTACATGCAGATACCAGTTTTGTGGATGGGTGAAGTCCATGTACATAGTGAAAGGGATACAAAATCATGGGACCACTACACATGATTAGTTGTTTTTCATTGGATTCCCGAAGCGTGCACGAAAGCAAAAGGCTGATGTCTCCGTAGGAGGCCTGTCGGGGGCTTATAGACTAATTTGGTATTGGTTAACCATCTAAAGAGCATATAGGCTCAATACCATTCTTTAAAGATATCGGAGGCCGATTTTTTTAACAAATGATAGATCCTGTATGATAATTAGATATGGTTTAATTTCTGGTATAGTTCAAAAATGATTTTCCCATGGATTAAATATAGCAATATAAAATTGCATGTGAAATAAAAAACATCAATCTTATGACTTGAATACTCTTTTAAAATGATGTAGAAGAAATTGAAGATGATAAATTAGATTAAAAATTTAACAAAGATAAAATTCTGTTTTTCTCCTTATTTATATGAAAATTTAACAAATCTAATAAATAAAGTTTGATATGTTTGCAGATTGTTTAGGAAAAGTCAACAAATGATTTGTACATAATGCGATTGTTGCCAAAATAAAGTTGTTCAAAATTATGGCGTTACATGACACTTAATTAATAAATAAAAATAATAAGATATAAGATTAATATTTTATTGTTTTTCCTTTGAACTATTAATTTCGAAAACAGTTTGTTTTGACCCGACCGTTTTAACCACGATTTCTTTTGACCCGAGTTTTAGTTTAATTTAATTACTTTAATGAATATTTGGATTTTAGACGGTTTGACCCCATTTTTTAAAATGTAATTTTTTTGAATATTTTTATTTTAGACAGTTTTGAACACATTTTTAGTTAAATTTTATTATTTTTTATATATTCATATTTGTTATTTAATTTTAAATTTTTTTAAGTAAATATTTTATTAAATTATTTGCCACAACTTCATTATTATACTATAAAAACATACAATGTCATTTTAAATATATATATTCATAAGAACTCAAGTCAAGTGAATACCAACAACTATTGCAGCCAAATATTAAATTATTCCATATAAAAATTGTTTGCAATTCCACGTAATTATTTAGAAATTTCACGATTATCGAAACTTTGAACAATTTTCAGAATACGGACATCATAATTTTTCACTTTTAGATGTTGCACTGTCTCTTCTAACAAAGTCCTCATGAACTATGTCTATAGATCTTTGGACATTTTTAATTCCATTAATAAATTTCCATAAAATTGGATGGTCTACCGCGAATTTAACTTAAAAACGTGAATGAGAGGATTCTGCAAAGTTGTTTGTTCGTGACTCACCATCAAATGTTCGATGATAGACGGATCATATATCTAGAGTGAATATCGGTTGTTTCTCTGCATTCTTCCAACATAAGTATCTTCGAAATAATTCAAGGTAGGAAGTAAATTCTCGGGAAACGTTTCTAGCTCTGATAAACAATCGATTGCAACCTCAATATTATCAGTGCCAAATCTGGGTCACTATTATAATTTCTCATTAGACCTTCTTCGGATACTTTTCGTTTTATATTTTTAATTAAATGATAAAAGCAGCCATGAACAACAGATAGGGGAAATTGGGTAGAAAATGCACACATGATAGTGAGTTCAAAATCCGTTGAAATAATCTAAGGATTAAAATGTGGAAATCTCCTGCAAATTAATTGTATCATTCATCCATACGTTTCAGTAGTTTTACTTGGCAAAAGAGAATATATAATAGGTAAAAAACTCTCCACGTTCAGCCAAAATAACAAACACTTGGGAAAACATATGTGGCGTCAATTTAAAAGTTCCGTCAGCATAGATTCGGGTAATTCAATGGATTCTCGATTAATCGGCTGAATCGGAACCACGTTATAGGCATTTTTGGTGCACTGGATCACTTGGCGGTTTACATTTTGCCTTCGAAAAATCCCTTGCACTGACTGTGGAATGTTTTGTGAACAATTAATAATAATTTTGGATGAATTTCTTTATTTGCAACAGCACGTTCTTTAATATTTGTAATTCGTCGAGCTACATCTAGGCTTGCTGCACAAGAGTCGTGGCAATGAACTGTTACAATAGTTAAAAGGTCACCATTTCCTACCTTTGTTGAAATTCTGCGTTTGATTGCAACGCCAAGAAATTTGACTGTTGTCAGCAACACACTTTGCGAATGAGTACAAATACCATTTATTTGGGTACATTCTTTTTTCTCTTTTTTTAAAAAAGTCATATTCTTGAAAAATAATAAAGCATACTAGTTAAATTAAATTAAGTAAAAATATTACCGTAAAGTCTTCACTTAAACAACAATAATAAAGTTAAGAAAAAAACCATCTAAAATAAAAAAGTAATTTAGTTAAATTTAAAAACTAAAAAATTTAAAAAATGGAGTCGACACAGTCTAAAATAAAAATATTCCAAAAATTACATTTTAAAAAATGGGGTCAAAACCGCTCAAAAAAAATATATATATATATATATATATATATTTGAAATTGGGTCAAAACCGTCCAAAAGAAAAATGTAATTAACTTTAACTAAAAAAATGGGTTTAAAACAATCAAAAATAAAAAAAAATAATTCAATTAAATTAAAACTCGGGTCAGAACAAACCTGGTCAAGACGAACGGGGTCAAAACGGTCGGAGTCAAAACAATACATACCCTTTAATTTCATTATTTTTTATTTATTTTTAACAAGTTGCCGTTTAGTATATCTTTTCGCTTAATATGTGAAAAAATTATTTTTGGCACTTGTCATATTAAGGATCGGATAATGTATATATAATTATTTTTTGTGCGTTAATATGTGATTAATTACTACCGCCTTACCTTAAAAAAATGCCTAGCCTTTGTGTTTGAATGGTACACATACTTGGGGCACAATTCGAATAAAGTGCTCAAAGCGTAATATTCGAGAGAAGCTCAAATATTTATCAAAAAAAATTTTGTAGAGTAAATGATAAAAAAACAATTTTTTACAATTAATTTTAATAAAAACATATTTAATCAATTTAAAATTTGGTTCAAAAATGTGAGAAATTTTTTTTTATTTTTTATAAATAAACCAGAAAATTTTTTTATCTTTTATAAATAATGATTTTTTGTTTATCTCAAATACAACGCCTACCTGTTTTTTTTCGAAGTAAGACGGTAGTAAATAAATAATGTACAACAATTTTATCATAGTTTTTCTTATAAGTTTTAAAACATTAGTTATAAACTATACAAATTATTGGAACAAAAACATTTTACTATAGAAAACTAAAAAATTATAACTGCAATATGTTTTATGAATATGGTTATTGTTAATTAAGCTTATATATAGATATTTATAACATTATGAAGTAGATTTTAGTCTGCAGTTTTATGACATGTAAACAGTTATGATTAATGACCACATTTAAGCAGTATTATTAATAAATTGAAAGGTATACCATAAGGTTGATAACAATGAGTAACATTTGTCATAATTCGATGGCCACATGTAACACAAACAGTTTGTGTTACAGATCCGATAATTGGGCCAAATGATATATTTCTGACACCCAGTCTTTGATACGGAACTTGAGAAGTAGAAAGATCAATATTAAGTACTAAAGTATCTAGAATAACTGGAAATAACTGGCAAAAAACATACATGGGATATTTTGTCAAGTAAATGGATACATTTGGTTTTATTGTGAGACTATAATTTCCTAAATTGAAATAATTATTTTCAAAGAATTTAATATATATTTAAATAAAACTCAAGCTTCAAATATCAATAATGTGGTCTCGTTCAGGATGATCAAGTATAATGCTTAAATCTAAGATTCGATAAAGATTCTAGAGTAGAATTATTTTGTGAAATACATTGTTCTGGTTTAGTGCTCCCTTTCGCTAAGAGCCGAACTACTCTCTTGTGAGAAACCTTGTCACAGAGCTCATCCCAGCTGCTGCACGAATTTATCTTATCGTTGTGTTCGACGATGGAGTCTTTGTCTAAACTGGTGGCCAGGTCGGTGGTAATCAAAGACCCTCGCTGGTTGGGGACTCCTAGGACGAGCTTAGCGAATTCAATCAACAAGGATCAATTCAATATCGCGTGGGCGGCCCCACAAACGACCGATATTGAGGGAACCACCAGAATCCCCCTGTGCTTCGGTGTGACATCAACGGAAGATCGTCATGAGTGTAACGAATTGATCATATATATATATATATATATATATATATATATTTAATTTTTTTATTAAAAGTAAAAAAAATCTATTTATATATATAGATTTTATATTTATATATATATTTATAAAATTTATTGTATTTGTTTGTTAAAAAGTTTTTAATTGTAATTATGTGAATTACTGGAAAAAATAATTAATGATTTGTTTAAATAATATGATGGTAAATTAAAAAATTTTGAATGTCGATTAAAAATAAACAGTTGTGATTGAATTTCGAGTTTTCAATTTTTAAATATAATTAGTACTTAAAATTAGCATTTTCTGGTGGCATTATTTTCTCCGACTAATCAAAAGCAATTGACAAATGTTTCCGATGTGAAACTAATCGTAAAAACCGATAGAAAACGTTGTCAATTTGAAATAGCGTATTTTCCGAATAAAATGATCGCTTGGCGATAAAAACTTTCAAATCCAAGCTCTGCAAAATGAGCTGATTTATACGAATGTGTCGAAAGCGGAAATAGCGAGCAAAGACCATTCGAAAGACGATTTTCAAACGACGAATATTATGGAGATTTGTAAAATTATATTGGAGAAATGAGAGCTCCAATTGACGGAAAAAATAGACAATTTGTGATGGATAATTTAATTAATGATGTCGCAAAAATTCTGACTAGTAAAACGTTGAATCCGAGTACAAAATTATGTTTTCCACCGGGTGTGATAAAAAAAATGATTCATGATTGGCACATCAATTTGAAACCGAATAAATCCGCAAAAAAACAATCTCTCAACGTTATTCGAATGTTCATAAAGAAATTGAATGTTCCGATATAGATCGCTCTTTTATCTGTCAACATTATTGCGACCCAAAATAAATTAAATCAATCAAAGGAGAATTATTGAGTTATTGTGAAAATATTTTCTCAGAGGTGCAAGAGCACGATTTAAAGATGGAGGCGATTTTCGAACCGGAAAATTATGATTTATTCAAAGAAAATTTCGAAACGAAATGCATAATAAAATTATACAAAAAATGCAACAACATTCTGGTAGCAGATCCCGGTTGCCTGCTTCAGAGATTACATTTGATTTTGATTTTTTTTGTGTTATTATTATTATTATTATTATTATTCTTGCAATGTATTATTATTATATATATTAAAAATAAATATTGTATATATAATAATTATATTATTTTTAAAAATATCAATTTTGGGGCATCCTCTTTCTCTTTGATGCTTCTTGGGGAGATCAAGTACTGGTTTCGTGTGTTGCGAGGGGATTCTGAGTGCGGGTGGTTAAATTATAAAATTATAATTATAGTTGGTAAAATTATAACTGAAGACAAGAATTCAATTATAAATAGAAAAATCATTTCAAAATAATAAATCTCAACTGAAAGTAAAAAAGAATAGTTTCAAAATAAAAAATCAATTCAAATTCAAGAAGTCTCAATTTAAAATGAAAATACCTCATTTTAAAATGAAAAATTTTCAATTTAAAGTGAAAAGCCTATAATTATAAAATTTATAAGTTTTATGGACAATTGTTTGATTCAATGTAATTAATTAAGAATTTAAATTGTTTATTTTTACATTTTCAAATCTATGGGTTGAAAGTGTTACAGAATGAAACAGCAAAATATTGAAAGCTTTTTGAAGTACGGGCTTCGTCAAGAGGAATTACGTAGTACTGATACCAGTGCTGAATGCCTATTCATTGGCTTCTGATGTTCAGGTGACGAAGCAATCAGAAAATGATGGTAGTGAAATTCATACATGAAAGAAGCTGAGACAAAGTTTTGTTCGACATTATGATAATGAGTGCTATAAGTTTGGTTTCATTATTGCACCAGGAAGTGAGATTTTACCTCGACCACTTTGCGACATTTGTTCTGAGATGTTTTCCAATGCCATGGAGCCATCAAAGCTTGGTCGATATTTGAATACGAAGCTCTGAGATCTTGCAATGAAACCACTGCCATTTTTGAGCGACTCCGTAAAGATTTGGATAATTAGTCAAAATCTTTGATGAAAGCGAAGACTGCTGATAAATCTCTCCTGAAAGCATCGTTTTATGTTGCTTTAAACATTGAAAAATGTAAAAGAAGCATTCACAATTGTTGAAAACTTAATAAAACCGTGTCTCATCGAGGTTGCAACTGAAATTCTGGGCTCTCAAGCTGCTTACAAACTGAAGATGATTCCTCTTCATGGTAACACAATTTAAAGAAGAATAAAAGAAATGACTGCAGATGTGAAAGAGAATGTGATCGAAGAATTAAAAGCTCCCCATTCTTTGTTATCCAGTTGGATGAATCTACAGACATCAGCAACTATGCCATTCTTCTCTGTTTCGTCCAGTAAGAAGATGAAAGAGACATCAAAGAAGAGCTTCTGTGTGTCATTGACTTGCCTGGACGCACAACCAGCTCAGAGATATTTGGTGCTTTATCAGTTTATTTTGAAGAACACAACCTAGATTTAAGAAAGTGTGTTAGAGTATGCACAGATGGTGCTGCTAGTATGCGTGCATTGCATTCAGGTACAGTAGCAAAATTGAAGAGAGGGGCTCATCCAGACATGTTGTTTACTCTTTGTATAATCCATCGAGAACAACTAGCAGCAAAAAGGTCGTCTTCTGACTTAAATATGATACTGAATGAGATGGGGAAGATTGTGAATGAAATTCAAAGTTGATCTTTGAATTCTCTACTGTTTCAGATGCCGTGTGAGAATGTGGATGCTGAGCACCAGTAACTCATATTACATTCTGAAGTGAGGTGGTTGTCACGAGGCAAGATTCTTTGAATTGAGAGAAGAAATAAAAGAATTTCTACACGTTCAAAGGTCCGTCTAGAAAATAAGGAATGGATTGCAAAGGTTACTTAGCTGATATATTCTCAATTCTCAAAAGTTTCAACTTGTCTCTCCTAGGATGGATGACGAATATTTTCACTCTTTGTAATAAGGTGGAAGCATTAAAAAATAAACTGATAATGTGGAAGCAGAATTGTCGATGCTTACCTTTTTGGATGACTATTTGATGTCTACTGACTTGAACCGAACAGTTATTTGCAGTGTAGTAAGTCAGCATCTGCTGGCATTGGTTAAATATTTGGACGAATATTATCATGAAGATGTAGATCCTTGCACTTGCAACGTTTGGATTTGTGATCCATTTAAAGTATACATTAATTTCATGAAACCTACACCAAAAGAGAAGGAAAATCTCATTGAATTATCGACTGACTGCACCTAGGAAACAAATTTTAAATCAATGCCTTTAACACAGTTCTGGATTTCTGTGAGGGAAGAGTATCCCATTATCTCAATAAAGGCAATGGAGCTTTTGATTAATTTTGCAAAACATATCTTTGCTTTTTCATGACGGCTATTAAAACAAAATATCGAATTTTGAATTGAAAGTTATTGAATTCATATTTCTGTTATAATTATTCAATTTGAATTGATCCAGATAGAGAATGGAATATTGATTATCACTATCGACATTATTTTGCGACAAATCACACACGTCTCCGATTAGAACTTTAATGAAAAAATCTCTCAATTTGGAAATCATTAAAAATTTTAATTATCGATTTCGGATAAGAAAATAAAATACAATTCCTATTTCAATTGACGAGATCTAAAACCCTGAGAAATCAGTTTGGAAATTTTAATTCTTGAAATCAATATTATGAATTTGTTATTTGAAATATTTTCTTTCGAAAGTAATTCACATAAATCATCGCAAATTTAAATAAACTCTCTGAGAGTTGAATTTATACATTATATATTATAACTTACAAAAGAAAATCTATCAATAAGAGTGAAGAGTTTATACTTTTAATGTCATAAAAATTTATAAATATCTTCTTAAATCAAATTTCTAAAAAGAAAATATTGTTAATAATACATACAATATTATTGTGTATGTACTGTAATTTTGACTCACCAAAGGGTTTATAACATTTTTTGACATATGAAAACATTCGATGACCACAAGTTACACAAATTGTTGGATAAGGAGGATTTATTTTATCAATAAAGATATGTAATAGGGAAACACGAGAATAAGAGTAATTAGATTCAAATAAAATTTCGCTAATTAAATTTCTTCTAATTACATCAGATGGATAAAACTCACATAATACTGTTAAATTGTTTTCCACGAAGTATATCGATGTATCACTTGGAATAATATGAATACTCACTTGTTTATCTTAGAAAATTATTTTTAAAAATAATAAACATATAACAAAAATTTAAATAATTTTATGTAATTATCTATAAAATTATATACAAATTTATCTTTCGAGAGAAGAAACTTCTACAGTTCTACCCATGTCCTTCCTTGGTGTCATGAAGATATGATATTATAAGTTATATTAATCTAAATGAAAATAAAAAAGAATAATTTTTACCAAACCAAATACAAAATGTCGGTTATTAGGTACCCGGGTATATTATCACCGTCAGTTAAATTATCGCGCATTATTAACACTCCTTCTTTGTATCTTGGTTCTTTCTTTAGTTTTATGCGGATTTTTTTAGTAAATCCATTCCTGCAAACATTTCGGGTTGCAAATCTTTTACCACGAAAAAGTCCACTGTTTTCTGTATTCTTTCAATCTTAATCTTTAGTTGTACTATTCCGTAGTTTACAAGTTTCGTTAGCACAGTGTGCACATCTTTTGCCTTCTTTATTTTGACATATTTAATATTTTGAGTATGTGTAATTTAATTACGTTGACCCGTGCTCCCGCATCGAATAGACATCGTATTTTTATATTCTTTAATTGAAATTCTACACTAGGTCTTCATTTCAGTTCTTGGTATTCTATTTTAAACTTTGATATTTTCATTATATATATCAAATTCTTCATCTTTTCTTGGGATCATACAGTCACATTTCTCATTGGGTATTTCGTTTTCATGATCTAATATACATAATTCATGAGGAATATTTTCAACAGCATCCCATACACAACATACGTCATCATAAATACAATCATTCATACAGTCAACCATACACATACATTCGTTTCTTAGTGAAGAGCATTGATCACTTCTTCTTGTGTTCGTGCATCTTCGTTTCTATGTTCGTCTCTGAAATTTCTCTTGTTTGTAATATTTTCTCTTCTTGTCAGACTTCATCTTTTATTTGATCTGTCCGAGATTTTTCGCACTTTTCATCGTAGTCTTCTAATTTTTCTACCTGGTCTCTTCTATTCATATATCCCATCTGACCTCTGTACCTTGTATTTGTGTGTTCTCTTCAGTCATTTCTTATATTTCTTGTTTCTTCTCTTTCAGATTGTTCACGCTCTCTGAATCTGTTTGGATTTTCATAACATTGTGTTATCACATGCCCTTTCTTATTACAATGGTTGCATTTAACATTTTGGCATTTCCCTCTCACATGGCCTTCCTCATGGCAGGCCCAACATGTGATCCTTCTCGCTTTAAAATTTCTTCTTGGTTCTTCGATCTTTCCCTCTTCGTTTCTTTGTTTCGGTTTTCTAATTCTATATTCTACATTTTTCCATTTTTTATTTTCCATTGTCGCGTATTTTCCATTCGCTCTTAAATTCCTGTCTTTCAGCTCAAATTCGAAATTTTTCTCTTGAGTATTCTTTATATCTTCTGCTTTTGTGACATTTCTGAGAGTCATTTGTCTTTTTACGTATCTATCTTCGATAGCGTTAGCGTACTCTAGATCTGAAAAATCTTTTTCCCAGTTTTTTTTCTACTAGTTTCTCCACTAGTTCCTCTATCTTTTTGAATACTTCTGATGGATTTTTCCCCGATTCTAATCTCTACAAATTCCTTCATAATCTCCAAGATATTTTTCTCTTTAGAGAATGCCCTTCCCATTCTTATCTCCCATTTGTCTCTTTATGTTTCCTCATATATGCTTATCGCCTCTGAGGTCATGAATGCTGTAAATAATGTCGCTGTTCTTTTTTCCTAAAATCCAAAATTTTTTGAATATCTCTCAAAGCTTATTAGAAATTCTTCTAATTTTGCATCTGACCCATCCAATGTCTCCGGTCCTCTGATAATTGGTGTCGCGTGGTCGCATGACACCGTGTTAAAAACATTGAGACAATTTTCATTTGAATATTTATTATTATCATATTTAGAGTCATTACAAATCTCGGAAGATCGTTCACCGTTTGACATCGTTCTAATTGATTTTCTTATTTCTATTTTTAATCATTATTATTCTTACAATTTTTCTAAATCTTTTAAAAATATTTCATTTCTAAAAATATCAATTAAAAATAATAATTTTTTACAATTTCTTAATAAAAACTCAAAATAATAAAAATGTTATCAAATTGTTAAAAATGATTTTAATTTAAATTCTATTAATTTTTTTAATATCCAATTAAATGTTTTTCTTTTCTAAAAAATATTAAACGTAATTTTAATTGTTAATTTTAAAAATTTATCAAATTATTATTTTAATTATGTCCGAAAAATAAATCATTGTAATTACAAAAAATACCAATTTCCATCTGGGTTGGAGAATCACCATTCTATGTTCAACATACTCACATCAACATACAGCATCAATACATGCAAACAATTTAAAATATTCCTCACAGTGATTACTGGTTATTTGGATATGGGAAGAAACACCTCTAAGTAACCTTTATAAACTGAATGACAACATTAAAAATTCAATTGTAATTCCAGATTCTAATTTCGTTAATTTGGTTGTTGAAAACTTTGTTGATTAAATGGTTCTTACAGAGGCTAATTCCAGAATGTATGTTAAACCTTGGTAGTACAATTACAATTAATAAAATCTTTTGAAATAAAATGTTTGGAAATGAAATTGATTCATAAATCTTACTTTTTAAAATTCTCATTTTGTTTGTACATTACCAACGTCTTAGCATAAAATGAGTTCTAGGAGGTGACAAACATTGAAGACAACCGGCAAGGTCCATCATTTTCAGGTATTACACAACCTAAGTTGATAATGATAAAGCACACTAGTCTCCGCACAGTTCCTATCAATCCACCATCATAAATATCGGATGATGATAGGAAATGCATTATTTGAAGCAGAATGGTTATCAGCTACATGAGCAAAAAACTGGTGAGCTTTTTTGAAGTAAAAGAAAGGTTGTTACAGCTTAATCTAGATACTATTGCAGACCAAGAATCAATGATACAATGAAATCTAGTGAATTTTGTTTTTAAAAGCATGGATGACAAATCCGAGCATTTATTTGAGACTCAGGTGGTGAAACAGCCTGATATGAGCTAGAGTGAGTCAATTATTCTGTGAAATTAGTCATAAACAATGTATACCAAAGATTAGGCTTTCAATTTGTTAAGCCTTCTTCCTAAGAAAAAATCCAAACAAAAATAATTATTTTTTAATTAACATATCAGCTTCTGATAATAATATAATATCCGCTTCAAAATTTCCAAGCGTCCAAACATTTCTGCGTCCAAACGTCACGTACCAACAAATAACGAAACAACCACTTTATACAATCTGACGAATGCTCTTAAAAAAGAGCAGAAGATTGTAATTGACAATCTGAACAAAAGTCTACTTTCCTCTTTCGGTATTGATGGAAATAAATGATTTTCCAACTTCCAACCAATTCACAAAGAGTGGATACTGGATTGCAAACGCTATACGACATATGTATCATATTTGCACTCCAAAATCTGATGTGAGAGAACTCATGTATAATATTAAAAAAAGAAAATCAAATAAACAAATAAAAAATAAAAAAATAGAGAGAAACAAATCAAAATAAAAGAAGACAGAACTCAAAGATTTGATAATATAACAAAACTAATTGAAAAAAGCAAATTTCTGAGTTCTGAGGAATTAGAACATAAGATCACAGAATATACAAAAAAGCAGAATGTACTAAAAAGTAGAACAAAAACTTCGAAAAACGTTCACGCTGGTAAAAAACTTAATAAAATTAGGAATAAGAAAGATAAAAATTTCAGAGAATATTACAAAATCAAACCAAAAAAGCTATATAACTTATATTAAATGATGCAAACGTGGATGGTGAAATATCTATCGAAAATTTAACTAAATACGCTGAATTGAAATCTGGAGACCCACCAATAAATGATTGGCCCAGATCTCCAAATATTAACTCAAGATCATTTTTTAGATTTAGGCAAATATCTCCAGAATAAGTGGCTGCAATTCTCAAGGAAACAAAAAAACCAGTCCAGGAATTTTTAATATAAATTATTTGGATATTAATTACTGCAACCCGGGCTGCCAGTTCACGGAATACCTGGTAAATAAGATCACCACTAGAAGAATTATTCTAAAGGAATGGAATAAATTTCTCACAGTGATGATCCCTAAATAAGGCAAAAATGGTTAATATAAAGAAATCGGCTCATGGAGACCGATTGCTTCGATGGAATGTTTAGCAAAGCTAATTAATTCATGTCTTTGTGGTGCTATTGAACATCGCCTGACTACAAACAACATCCTTTCCAAAGGGGGACTAGTCCATCTGACGGGTGTGCAGAACACAAAAATGTTATGCGCATCCAATTGGAGGACAACAACGATCACCACATTGCATTTTTAGATTTGACGATAAATTTGGAAGTATACCAATTGAACACACATTTGGCTCACTGTCACATAAAGGAGTTGACGAATTTTCATGCTCCATTTAACGTAATTTATACTCAGATTTTACGTCAGTGTATATATTCAATGAATGCCCAACTAAGAACATAGAATTCACACGGGAGTTTCGACAGGGGTGTCCCTTTTTGATGTTTTTATTCACTATAGAAATCGATCTTGTTCTGAAAACACTTCAAGAGAATGAAAAATTCGGTAATGAGACTGATACAGGACACATAAATTTTCTTGCCTAAGCCTACGATTTTGCATTGATTAAAAAACGACTGATTGCTTACAAGCAATGGTCGACAATGGAAAGGAGATTGTCTCTTGGACTTCGATGAAGTTCAACCATAGTAAGTACGTATTCTATATGTACCTCCTTCAATTGAGAACATCAATATTTATGACACCAACATTTCAATGGATAAAGATGACGGCATTACGTACAGAAAAAGTCAATTTTTAAGAGCGGCCTTTATGTAGAACTCCGATGACTATTGAAACAAATATGTGACACATTCCAGAACTCCTCAAACAAATGCTTGTATGTAGATAAGGATCTTGGAGGACTTGAACTTGTGTCAGTGAGAGACGAATATAAAATGCAATTGATATTCAAAATCTCAATTGTTTGGACTCGACATATCAGGACTTAACATTAATTAATTTAGCCAAAACTATAGATAAGTACCACAAAACAGATAGAGACTGGACACTCTAATTGCCTAAAGTGGTTAAATCAAGGCGACAGAGAGAACGAATACAAATCTTGGTGGACAAAGATTCGCAACTCAATTAAATATCTCGATTCTATTTGATTGTGAGCCAGATTCACCACGAATGAACGTGGAAGAGGCTTAAAGATCAACACTGATACGAAGGTGGTTTTGAATTCTAAAACTCACATCCACTCAATCTCCTTCCAGTTCCATCTTCTGTATGTAAAACTAAAATTCACATAGTAGAGCAAGCAAACGATGGCTGGAATCTGTGAAGGTGCGATTACAGATAACAAGGTCAGTGTTGTTGTCATGTACATTGACAACATTACAAACGAAGAAGGGCTATTCCTTCACTAGGCACTAAGAAATAGTCTCCCAACTAATTTCAAACCGAGAAAATCGAGCAACGAAACAATCTGCTAAGAGTACGGCAAAGGTACAGAGACACAGATACATGTCTTGTGTCTCTGTAAAAGAAATAGTCTGATGATTACTCTAAACTCTAAAGAAAGCAAGAAAAGACAATGAGACGAAATATAAAAAGCTGAAAGGGGAGGCCAAAAAGCAACACAAAGAATGGAAAGTTCGACAATGTACAATTGTGGTGCGTTGCTTGAGTTCCTCGGTGAGTAAAAACAAAACAATACTCAAATCATTAAAACTTTTAGAGACAATAACAAAAAATCCGAGACGCATGTGTATTGTTTCCAATGTCAAGTTTTGTACATTGCCATGGAACAGGCCAGTGGAAGCTCCTCACGTCAAATGCAACGATTGCGGCAGATACGTCAGCAGCAGAATAGAAAGAAGATACGAGTAATGCACTCCAACGAGCGACTCTAGTTAGGAGCGCTCGCCTGTTATCTGAGGATAACGATAAGTATTCCGAATATGAATGTGGTTTTCTTAGCGAAATGTGTTATGATTATTTTTTTAAATAGTCTGGGAAATTTGAAACTTAATTAAAGAGATCGATGATGTTTTTGAATTGTTGATGTAGTCACGTTTTTTTTGTAAGTGGACAATGGAAAGAGGCATATGTTAAAAGAAATATATTTTGCCATTACCTATCCGCTTAGTAAATACATAACGTTAACAACAATATTGAAAAAAAGATGACGACACACAGAATTTCCACGAATATCCCAGAAAGATATTCTTTGGAGAAATCTTTTCAAATATCTAAAAAAAATCAGCAAAGCGATTAATGGACACAGCAAAACTTTATTTTCTTTTTAAGGAAAGAAAATAAAAAGAGTTCTTAACGATTATTTATATTATAATTTTTGATATTAGAATGATTTCGCATCTTTTCGTAATTTCGTAAATTTAACACTAGGACTGCCAAACAGTTGTTATATACCTATTTCTACTATTTCTTTTTAACTATACCAATGGAAGAGGGGAATAAAAATAATTGTTTCTGGTCCTTACAGCCTGAGTTCGAGTAGCGTATATTATCGATCTGAATCCGAGTTCGTTGATACAAATTATATATGCTACACAAATCCCTTCGCCTAAATGCTTTAAATCATTGTTATTGTATATCTGAGTGATTTCGAGATCTTTAGATAATTTCCATATTGTCAAATTACATAAAAACAAAGAGATTATTTTGTAATCCATGGTATAATCATATATTAGCAAAAATTTGAAATAATCTGGGATTAAATGTTTGCTTTCAAAAACAAATTTTTTATAATTTTTCATAAATTTTATTTTTATTAAACAATTTTAATTGGTTTTAAAGTTCTTAAATAAAACTCAAAACATCAATTAAAGTACTTCATTTTTTCTGCTAAATGTAAAAACTTTTACCATAAAATTCATAACATCTTTCAAATGGATTAATTAAGTGATGACCACATGTGAAACAGATTGTACCTCTATTTACACCATCGTAAATAATGACTCTTTCTGATATTGGAGTAATTGTGGAATTATTTTTAATAAATGTAACATTCGTAATTAAATTATTAGCTATAACCACATCAGGTATAACAACACAAGTAATGTTCATTATGCGATTATGGGAGTAGATCTTTGTGTCCCTTGGAAATATGTCTAGTATTATTTGTAAAGCTTAAAAAAAACTATAAACATAAAAAATTTAAAATTAATTTTAAAAAATTAATATAATATATTTTTGTCAAGCCAAATGAAAATTTTTTATAACCAGCACATTAAACCAGGGCTACGGAGTTCGGAGTCTGAGTTTAGGTATTTTTGGAGAAACCGGAGTCGGAGTTGGAGTTAAACATTTTAAAACTATAGGAGTTTGAGTCGGAGTCAGAATGGGACAATTTTACTCCGACTCCGCAGCCTCGCTTTAAATGCAGTTTTAAAATAGAGATTTCTTATAAATGTAGTTCATTTATTATAAGTCTCGAAAAGTACAATATATATATATATATATGGTCATCTCATAATAAAAATACATTAAAAATATATCACAATATATTTATTAATAATCATATATAAAAGTAAAACAAGTTTTTGTACTAATATATTCCACAATTTCGTCCAATTTTCGTCTGATATATCGTCTCAACTTCTTCTTTTTACTGTTCATATCTGAGGCCACATGATGTCATCTAAATATCCAGAGATCAACTTATTTTGATGGATCGAAAAGACTCAAAGGCCCAAAGACTCATATGGTCCGACAAGTTTGATGAATAAAAGTGCTGATATTGTTTTAGTCGTTAACGAAGTTCTTGGCGGGGTGCAATTATATTCATTTGCGAAAACCAGCGTTTGCATTCACTGGAAGATTTTGGAATGGTATTCAAAGTAGTTACCAAATACAGTAGTGTTCCTGGATATGCCTTTTCGAGGATGTATTCACAATATCCTTGAATCATTTCATTTCATTGAGTTGCAATCTAAGTGAAAAGTTTCGAATTTCTTCTTCTGCGAATGTAAGTTGGGTATCAATATTTTTATGCCGACGTACTCGAGACCCATTCGTCAACTCATCTAATTTGCTATCAAGCAATCTTCTTTCTAATGAATCTTTCTATTTTGTATAAAATTTACTTGGATCTATGGCAGAATCCTTTCTTGATCGCTTTCCATAAAGTGTTACTCCACGAAAGCGAACACGTACAACATCAGTAGCGCATATATGATAGAACCCATGAGTATGTTTTCTGTCTTCAAAAATTTGTACTAGTCTTTTAATTTTATTATTTGCCCTGTAAAGATCCATCCTTCGGTCATGTAGTTCCAAGCTTAGTTCTGATAAATCGTCGAGTGTGTCACACATCAATTATAAATGCGGTAAAAATTCTGTGGATGTAATTTTTACTTTCATGCCATCATATGTACATTTCTCATTTTTGTCTCTAGTAGGGTCGTTCATAATTTCTAGAAAGTGAAGTACAAGGGATGAAAAATTATTCCATACTACAATAATTTCAGCAAACTAGATGAAACCCATCGGGTACTCAATATTCTTTCCACTTTTAGCAGCTGATTTCCCAATAATTCTGCACAAGAATGCAATTCTCTATTATTCTTTGCTGAAGTATGATACATTACGTAACGTTTATCAATAAATGATTTGAATCTATCATGTTTTCTTAACAACATTTACTGATAATTCTAATCGGTGATTAGTTCAATACCAAACTATAATTGAAGGAAATCATTCAGATTGCAATTTTTGACTCCATTGTTACAACCTAACATCACAGCTGCATCGTTTCATGCCAGAGAAAACAAATATTTGGTTAAATAATTTTCTCTTATTCCATAAGAGTGAGGACATTGAGGTAAGGAATCAAATACTACTTCTACCGGTACTTTTTCAAGTTCTACTAAGTCCAAAAACATATTTATCAGTGAATTCATTTCAACACATTTGACGTAACATCGGAAATTTACGATGAGGGTACTTTTTTTACTTATTGTCGTTGATTCGTCTCTTATTAAAGAAAATTTATTCTTTGATTCAACAATTTTGCGTCGACAGTTTTTCTCATGTCGTCACTTCTATGATTCACGATGTTAAAACACCCACTTGTTGAGTATCGAATATGACACATTTTGATTCCGTTGAGTTCCTGTAAATCAATTTCTGCTTCAAAATGATAAAATGATTAATTGTCTTTTGCTATATTGTACGCAGTGCGAAAAACCTGTTCCGTAATTGTTTTTTTTCATTTGATAAAGACTTAAAAAATTTTCAATAGATTTTTTGTATCTTCCAGAAATAAATTTAATTGTTGCTTTATGTGTAGCAGATTCTTTATGGTTGTAAGATTTTTTTCGAAGTGACGCACACTGTTATCTTCTATATTTTCCGGAATATGTTATTTCATTAGTGACTTATTCCTTGCTAATATTCATTCCAGTTTTTTTGCTTTGACTCCAAGATATCCAACTTTTCTACATGGCTTGCAACCGAGTTTTATTTACTAAGTAAATACAAATCCTTTCATTTTTCAAGCAAAAATGATAATTTGGCCTTTTTATTGGCAGTAACGTAGGGTAAAAAGTAACTAGTGAGTTTTTTTTATTTTTAAATACGGGGGTCACAGGTGTACACTAGAAATGAAAAAATTATTTTTTCCTTTCTCTAATAAATGAATCTTTCTTCGAATGATCTGTCGACATACATCATCTGTACCTTGAAACTGTTTGAACTCAGACATGAGTAAACGTTCTCTCAGGAGAAACGATTCAGCTTGTACAGTTGATATCGCTGGGAGGAACGAACCAAACTTGTCACTAAGGTGCAAAATTTCATGTTCTTCATATCGCTTTTGCTGAATCGCATCAGGCGGGACTATATCTTGGTCAAAGACTTTGAATGAACATAATAACTCAGATTCTGGAAGGCGTTTGTGAATTTGCTGTATCATGACTTCTGCGTAAGCAGTTGTTAATGTATGCATTCTCTCCTCTTCATCATGATTGGTATCTGGAAGGTTGTGAATAAACACTTTGTATTTAGGCCAACATTCTCGCATATTTTGTCATTGTCTTTGTTCCAGCACCATTTTTCGAAAATTGTCAATACATATCTGCATAGATGGATCAATTTGTGCGAAATTGAGGTCCTCTTTTTTAAGAGAATTGACAGTGGCAGAGAAACTCCCAAATCATGGAGTGGACACGAGAATTCAATCTTCATCAATTTTCGAAATAAACTAGCCACAGTGGACTCCTATCAATTTTTAGCGAAGTAGTCCAGACACTGAAGTAAGGGATTCAGTTCACTGAGTGCTGCATCTACAGATGCTTTGCAGCTCAACCATCTCATTTTACAAGTTCATTAAATTTTAGTTACAGAGATGCTCAGCAGCATTTAATATTTAGCAAGTTTTGCTGTCCGTAGATTGGATCCAGTAAAAAACCTCATAGTGCAACTATCAAACACTCACAAGATGACATAGCGGTTAACCCTAAAGTGCCCATTGTCGCTCTTCGAGTACATTTGAAAAATAAAGACAAATATAGCTTCCCAAAATATTACGGTCTCCACTTTAATTTTATCGAATTGCTGAGTGATTTATCCATAATGATGGACACTCTTATCTGAAAAGACAAAAGAGGCAATAATACAAAAGCTGTCCTATTTCTGAAAAAAATGTTGAATCTGCTGCAGCTAATGCTAGTCGGTGTGTATGACAGTGAATAGCTATCATAGTATTGGTGATCATTTTATCTTGGATGCGCTTCGCTAAATCACATGTCTTACCAAGCACAGTTTTGTGAATCTCTACTAATAAGACACTGCAACCCATCAATTAACATTCAAAATGGGTAAGTAAGGTTATTTCAATACTTAAAATTTTTAATTAAAATAATTTTGCCCTTAATACCCAATAATACTTTGATCAATTATAATATAATTTTAAAATTATTCCATTTAAACTTAATATACCTTTTAAAATTGAATTATTAAGAAAAATTATAATATTGAACTATTTAAATATTAAAATGCTAAATTTCCAAATATTGCTGATGATGATATTTATAAACACCGAAACATGATAATAATTATATAAAGAAAGCTTTAATCAAATTATATTTTCAAAATACACACACATATATATATATATATGTGTGTATTTTGAAAATAGAATTTGATTAAAGCTTTCTTTATATAATAAATTTTCTCCAAACTTAGCACACTTACTCATTTTCGATGACAATAAATGATAATGTAAAATTTTGATCAAAAAATTTTTAAGGTCTCAGAATTTGGTAAAAACGGTCCCATTGGAGTTCCAGATTTATAAGTAGTTCATATTACTCAAAAAATAAAGTCTAGTAAAACGATTTAAAGTCTATCTAGTTAATCAAAAAAATATTTTTATATATCCATGCTTTATGCAGGCGGAAATATGCTTGGCCAACAGATTTTTTTTCATTTTTTATTGTTTTTTTTAAATAATTTTTTAATTAAAATTTTGTTGACAAAGTAGAGCTCTCTCTACATAATGGATATAAAAATATTTCTTTGATTTACTAGTTATTTTAAATTACATGTAATTCGGACAAATAATATTGTATTTGATTCAATAATTTTGTAATTTCCCATTTGTATTCAGATATTAAGTAGAGATTTATTAATCAACGAAGAATGTCAATAAATAAATGTGGTGTTAAGAATTGCTGGGAAGACGATTCTAATTTTAATACTAATAAATGTTTCAAAAATACTTTTGACGCTGTTAAAATTAAATTCTGAATAAAAAGTTTTTAAAATTAGATTTAAAGTACTTAAATTCTTGTAGAAAATTAAGAATACATTCAACTTAAAATACTAAAAAACCCAAAAAAACAAAACAATTAAAATTATTTTACCGAAAAATTCATAACATTTCATAACAGGGCGAACCAGATCACTTCCGCATTTAAAGCAGATAGTGCTTCTATCTGTTCCTGAAATTGTCACAAGTCGTGGATGCATGGAAGTTGATGTCGAATTATTGAATATGAACTCAATATTTGTAATTAATTTTTGACTTATTATTTCATTTGGATTAACTTCGCAAGAAACATTCATTAGTTTCGCATTAATATAAATCTTTGTATTGTCTGGATGAATCGCAAGACTTATAGGTATATCTAAATTAAAAGAATAGTTACTAGATATATCTGTTTGTCAAGAAAGATAACTAATCAAATAATTTTTAGTATCACATAAATTTTGTAACTTAAATTTTATTATTACTTCTTGTGATCGAGTTTTGAATCAGTTTTGTAATAACAATAAAGTATTTTAGTGAATTATTTTAATACGATAGAAGGAAAATAAAACCTTTAAGAAACAATAAACAATTTCGAACTATTTCGCGAGTGGGGTCATGTATGTGACGACACTTAACAGGCAATTATTTTGACGAATGTATCCAAGATGCTATTGAGGACAATAGTCGACTCAGGTTTTTTCACCATAGATCATAGCGAAGACGTTGGTTCTGTCTGTATAGTTAGAGCAAGTAGAAGAAACAGTGTAGTTGATGGATGGAACGGAGGCGGGTATTCAGTGTACGGAGACCTGGTTAATCTAGTGCGACACAGTGTTATCGTAATGCTGGAAGTTGCCTGGTTGAGGGTAGATATAATTTTCAGTATGCATAGAATCATATAGCTTGAGGTACATTCGTGTCCAGTGAGGAGCATTAAGCAGCAAAGAGCGTTATGAAGAAAGCAGATTTTTGTCAAAATGTATGACCGCTAGTAGACAGCGGCGTTAAAATGGAATTGCAGTGAAGCAATTCCAGAGAATAACTAAGGAGTTAGTGCATATGCTTTAAC
>MQRK01222230.1:45758-77303 GCA_001938485.1 Girardia tigrina | reverse complement strand
TCCATAACCGATTCTCAAAGAACAGTTAACTCCCATCTCATCCAAAAAAACAATTTTATTTTCATCAATTGATAAATACTCATTGGAATATGTATACCTTGCCGCAATGTTTGTTTCATAATTTCTGGCTTCTGGTACAAATACTACTCTTTTAATGAGTAATTAAGTTTGTTTAATGATCTTTCAATTGTTGGAAGTGAAACAGTAACACCCTTTTCGATTTGAATACAAGTTTTTAATGATTTAAGAGTTGTTGAAACATCCAATTCAATTTTGTTTTTTATAAAAGTTTCAATGTCGGTTGTTATTTTTTTGCTTTTGGAATACGAGCTTTCACAGATTCTATTCTTCCAAATTTTAAATACGTCCTAACTACGCTTCTAACAGTTTCATACTTAACATCGTATTTCGTAGAAATTTCTTTGAATGACAATCCTTCTTCGTAATTTTGTACTATTTTTCTCCTGGTTTCATCACTCATCTGTTTTTGTTGCTTCCCACTATTTTGCATGGATACAAAAAAAATTAATTAAAATCTATAAATTGTGTATGTATATATAGGATTTTTATTGTTAATCGAATCGAATTATTAATTTAGAATCGAATTGTTAAAATAGTTTTTTTATTTGTTAAAATAGTTTTTTATGTGAGAAACCCTGTAATCCGGTTCATAGCCGCGATAGCTTGAGAAGTGAAATCCGATATAGAAGATTTATTTTTAAATCGAAATTCCACACGATTGAATCCACCGCAATTTTCCTCTTCAGTAAAACAAATAGAATTAAAACTGATACTTATTTCTCCACATTGCTATTTTTAGTTTCAAATATCTAGTTACATAATATTATATATCAAACTCGTGGTGTATTTCCGAGAGTCGAACTAATGCGTATCGAGCCATTCTGTAATCAATGATATTTGTATTGGAAAACTCCTGAAACGGCCGAAGCTGGAGAATAATCTTTGTTTAATAAATTTTAAAAATACATACTTGAATCTGCATGTATTGCGAGAGTTGTGGAAAAACGAAATCACAAAAAAAATATCGTTAGAATAGCAGCAAATAGAAAGACGATGTGTTATACATGGTTTTCTGTTACAATTTAATCGTAAAACCCAGAACAGATGTTTAATTAATTGAAACAAGAGAACTTAGTAATACGAGGGGTAGTTATCATTATCCAATCAAGAGAGCCGGTCTTTTTGGCGCTGAATATTTTTGCTACTCAATTTTTTAAAATAAATAATATAATAATAAAAATGCAAAGCATAGATGTAAAAAAAAGAATGTAAAGAATATAATATCTACCAACTGAATACATTTCATAATTGTACGGAAATCGTGCCTCCACATTAAATTTAGAACCAGAGAACAGAGTTTCTAAATGAGCATCACTAAGCCAATGTACTTTAAAAGGTCTATTTGAATTAGGAGGATAATTTGACGCAATTTCATTTACTAGATTATTATTTATCAAAGAATTGCAACGAGATTTAATCATTGATTTAGAATTTTTAAATCAAACTTATTTCAAAATTATACAGGTGATATCTAGTCACTTAACTAATTCAAACAAACTTAAGAGAGAGCAAAACTTTTTATTATCTTTGACACAAATTCGAATTTGATTTTTTTTACTGTTCCACTTGATAGCATCAACAAATCGATCGAAATTTTTCACTTTTTACCATTTTAGTAATTGAACACGGAATTGATTCATTTGACAGCTTTCAGTAGTTAAAAAATTCTAACTTTCACCATTAGCCATTACATAGTTTTTATAATCAACATGCATTATTAGGTCGCCTAAAACTCATTGGATTAAGAGCATCAAGATTTAATTTTTGTCTTGTTCTACTTATAATTTAACTCATTGATTCAGTTTTCTTAAGTGTACCTTATACTGCTTGCGAAATCTTTTAAATGTAGCGATTTATGACTGGCAATGGATTTTCTTGACTCCGACTAGCCCATATCTTAATACTTTTTTTGCAGCTACTTCTACAGCCACTGCTGAAGATCCATGTGAATGATTATTTATCTCTTAATTTTTCATCACTCTTAACGTGAATACGAGCCTTTTACTCATTTTTGTTTTCACACAGCCAAAATGTAATGTCGGTATCCTTCTTACTTGGTTTATCAAACACAAAACAATACATATTGTAAGTAAATTTAGATTTACTTCTATTACTTAAATATTTTCAACCATAGAAGCTTTTAAATATATATTTTATAAATATTACCAATTAAAATAAATTAAAAATATATTATGAAAATATAGTTTGTCTTTACTTTTTTTATAATAAAATATATGAATAAGTAATATATTTTTAAAGCCATTATAAATTTTGTTATCATTAACAAAAATTTTTTTCAAGTTATTTATTATTAGTCTAATTTTTTTTATAGTAAAATATATAAATGAGTAATAAATTTTTAAAGATAATATAAATTTGATTACCATGAACAAAAATTTTAAATTAATAAATACGTGACCAAAAGATTCGTCTATAAATATGTCACCAAATAAGGAGCGAAAAAATGGCGCTTAAAACACTGTACCCTCAAATCATCAATTTCCTTATCCACACCAAAATAAGTAAATGATAAAATCCAAATTCTGTGAATTAATCATTTCATCATGTTTTTATTCTACTAAGGATCACAGAAACTAATGGGATTATTATATAATCTTATGTTAGTGATCTCTATTCACACCTTTAACTGCTTCAATATTTCTTCAAAGTTTGGAAAATAATATCAATATCAATAATTGTTTGAAGAGAAACATGTAATTATTTTACACTAGATATGTTTATATCTTCTTGATTTTTGAAAAAGCCATTTAGATGATTTCCTTAAATTTATAAATGTACTTCATCCGAACATAAGATTTACTTGTAAAATCTAATCAGCAAGAAAAATTTCATTTTTGGATGTAATTATTGAAAGAAAATCGAAAAGCTATGAAACTGAAGTATTTGAAAGAGTAATGACTAATATTGAAGTATTACAATTGAAAAAAGTATAAATAATATGGAAAATTAGAAGGATGCTTTTAAAAAATTTTTGATCTGTGAGGAAAAGTCACCGGTCGGTCCTATGTTAATTCACCCCATCAGCATCATCAAATTCTCAACCATACAGTATCTTCGTCTCCTCAACCATTTTTATCAGGGTTCTTTGACTGCAGCTTCCCACGGAACACCTGTTAGCTTTCTCGCCTTTGAGCTATCATTTCTGCCAACCGACACACTACACACATGTCACACAGGCACCACACGTAACACAAGGTACTCTGTAGACTAGCGGTTAGTATATATGTACCCACCCATTACACCATAACTCCCCCCAGACAACACGTACCTGTGATTAGACGACTCTACCCATTTTCATAAATAGAGCCTACTAGGACCGCTCCCTGGAGTCGGTACTACACTTTATTCCAGTATTTTCCTCCCATTTTATTTGCCATATCACTGTATGCGTGCTTTTAAACGATTTTATCTATATCTCATATGTAGTTGTACAGATCATTGATGCAGCCCACACATACTCACTCACGCCGTCACACAATATCAATAAAGGAATCACTTTGTGAGGAATATTTTAAATTGTTTGAATGTGTAAATGTATGGATGTTGTATGTTGATTTAAGTATGTGGAATTTAGATTGGTGATTCTCCAACCCAGATGGAAAATTGGTATTTTTTATTAAGTTTAAAGTGATTGACTATTCGAACATAATTAAAATAATCATTTTATAAGTTCATATCTTTAATTTCAGAATTAAAATTAAGTTTAATAATTTTTATTAAAATTTAAATTAAATGCATTTTTTAATAATTTGATGTCATTTTTATTATTTTGGGATTTATTGAAAAATGGTAAAAGTTAATATTTTTAATTAATATTTCTTAGAGGTTAAATATTTAAAAAAAATAATTTAAAAAAATTGTTTGAATAATCATGATTAAAATCAGAAATAAGAAAACCAATTAGAACGATGAAAGACCTTCTGAGAGTCTTAATGACTCTAAATGTAATTGCAATAAAGATTTAAACGAGACTTGTTTAAAGAGACTTGTTCTTAATACACTTAACAAAAATTTCTTTAATATTGTATATGAATGAATAATTTAATTTTTGTTTAATATTATTTTCCAAAAGATTTTTTCTTTATTTTCATATTTTTGTTTTTTTGAAAGTAAGATCATATTTTTATTTATTTTCAATATTTTCTATAGAGTATAACGAGTCGAAGAAGAGTAAGATACTTTATTTTTCATTTCATATACCATTAATAATAATAAATTTATAATTCAGACACAAACTGCGACTTCTGTGAGAGTAAGATAAAAAATAGAGATTGTAGAATTTTAATAATATATTATATTTTAAAATTCAGGATTTACTTGTAACCTTTTCGAAACCTGTCAGCGTAAGAACAATTTTGTATTTAATTAAATTTGAATATATTTTATTCTAATTTTGATTTCTAAAAGAATGTTTTTATCAGAATTTATTAATTATAATTTCTTAAATCATAAAAAAATCTAAAAATATCAAAACAATTATTAATAGTTATATCTGTAAAAAATATTTTTTCTAAGTTTTTTTATTTCTATTAAAATATTTAAATTGGCCCTAATAATGTGTGCAAATATTAAAATAAAATAATTTATTTCTTGTAATAAACTTTTTAAAAATTATATTATTATAAAAATAGACAAGACTTATTTAATTGTTTGAATAGAATGAAAGTACTCTTAAAATATTTTTTTTGATTATGTATTTTTACTTAATATTAAACTAAATTGTATTTTTAACATCAAGGGATTTCTAAATTCTTCTACCTAAATTAATTTAAGAAAAGGATTCTAAATTATTTTTAATTTTAGCCCTTTCAGCCCTGACCCGTGGACTTTTCGGATCTTTTGGACTATTTTGGACTTTCAAGAATATTCTATTTTTTCAGTAAAAATTCAAATTATTGGGTTCTTGATCAAAAGACGTTGACATTAACACAAAATTTATATCTACCATAATTTGAGTTTTTTTAAACAAATATTTCCGAGGAACTTTTGTACTTTCTTTTTACACAGACCATTATAAATAAGAATTGATATAAATATAATTATGGTTATTGTATTTTTTTCGAATTAAAATTCTATACTTTTTTTAATAAAAAATTATAAAGTGAATTAAAATTTTGTCACAAAGATTTTGTTTCCTCTTTTATTAAATTTCAATTTTATTGTACCTTTAAATTTACCTGTTTCTCAATTAAATTTCCCAATTCTATACAATGGCATTTTTCATTTCGTTTTCATATTAATTTTAAAAATTACTTTGGATTTAATAAAATAATATTTTGAAAAAGAAAATTAAAATCGTAATTTCGTTTAATTTAACAACTTTTAAATTACCCCTTTTTTTCATAAAAAAATAAATTATATTTCGATTAATAATTACGTTTTCCAAAATAAAATTAAAATCGCATTTTCATTTAAGTCGATTTAATTGTTTTACAATTATATTTTGATTCCAATTAAAATTTCCAAAAAAATTATAATTACATTTTTAATTTACTTAGATTTAATCGTATAAAACAAAGTTACAAAAAAAAGTTTAGTTTACTTTCATTTCGCAAATAAAAAATTAAACTTTATATTACTTTTGATTTTATTTCAATTAAATATTTTCATCAAATTTGAAATTAACTTTTTTACTTTATAATAAATCTTTACATAAATCTTTTAATAAACCCACCGTAAAATTTATTTTATATCTAATTAATTTTTACATTAAATTTCTGAAAAACTTATTTTAACATATCTATAACAATATTTTACGGAATGTTATTGTTTAATTATTAATTTGATAAGATTGTAAATTAAAAATTTTATGAACTCAACAACACTCCCAACACAAATCATTTGAATTTCACATTCAAATTTATCAGAAATTATTATTCAATTTATTTTTTCTTAAAATAAAATAAATGAATTGAAACGGTGAAAAGAATATTCAATGGAGAGCTCCAACTCTTCATCAGTCGAATCTGATGAAGAGTTTGACGAGAATATTACCGACAAACAGAGCTTAGATAATAAGTTATTACGTCTAGTTTCTAATACAAATATCTTCGGTTTCATTCCTCAACCTCAAAAGCTTGAAAACCTTGATATATTTCTTGCAGAACATTCGATTTTTAATTTTTTTTCAATCAGGGCTGAAAGAGTTATAAAATACACTTTTCATGTAATTATTTCTTTCATTCAAGAAAAAAGAATTCAATTATAAAATAAAGAATTGTTAAGAATTTTCACTAAATATTATTTTATTTTAAAAGTTAATTATTTTAAATAAATAAAAGAATATCAAAATGATGAAACAATTGAAATTAGAATAAAAAATTTTCAAAAAAATATTTTTTATGATTAAAATAATATTAATACTTATTTTAGTCTTTAAAAAAGAAAATCAACACAGTTAGTCGTTTTATATTATCCGAAATTTAATGTTTTTTTAATTGTAAATCATCAAAAATCGTAATTGTTTTTACAATCTTTGGTTGATTGATTTTTCATTTAAATATATAAGTTATCATTTATAAACAAAGTAGAGCGAAATAAAAATAAAAGAAATACAAAAACATTTTAAAACAACTTTTTTATTTTATTTTAATCAATTTACGGGATCCAACGTAGTTCGTTCAATAAGTACTCGACCTAAAGTAAAATAAATGTAAAATCAAAGTTTAGTTTTCTGTGAGATTAAAACAATTAGTATAGGTTTTAATTTCAGTGAATGTTTTATTTTATCAAACCTATTAAAATTTTATTGCGATATTTTGAATTTTCATCAGAGCTATGATTTCAGACGTCGACTATTGAAGCGTTGTCAAGTTCTTTGTGATTCAGAAGAAGAGTTACAGGGAAATTTACTAGCTCTGGCAGACAACTTACCTATATGACACCCATTTCTGACAAAAACACCTATAAATAAATTAAAATTTGTTACCGCTGTAATATCAAAGTATTTATATATTTCGCATTTCAAATTTTTAGAAATTTTAGTTTGATATTAATTATAATTAAAATTTTGCCTATGTCTACAATTCAGATATAAATAATCGAAGGAAATACGTGGTGCGATCACTAAGTCATTAGACTCGTTGATAAATAAGATTATGACGTATATGCCGTATATACTATAAATAGATGAGCTATCATTGGTTACAGATATGACTCACCATACCAAACCCGTATGTGTGAGTGATGCATATAGCCATTATTTTACTTTTTACTGTAGACATGGATATTAACGTCGAATATCGCAGCGTGATAAAATTTCTGCTCCTGTGCAATACTAAAAGCTGCGATATTTTGCAGCAGTTGCAAGAAGCTTAGGGTGACCAGTGCCCATCACGTGCAACAGTGTATAATTGGTTCAGAAACTTTAAACATGGCCGACAATCCGTTTTTGGTGCTGAGAGATCAGGACGACCGTGTGAAATTTTACCCGGGAAAAGTGATTTATGCATGAAGATCGTGTCGGCAGAGAGACGAATAAGCATCTGTGAACTTGCACAGCGTCTATCCACAAGCTACCATTCTACATATGATATTCTGTAATCATTTGGAGTTCGCAAACTGTGTTCACGTTTTGTTCCCCGATTTCTATCCGGTGAAATGTGTGACAAACGTTTGCAGTGTTGCACTGCCAATTTGGAGTTGCTTCGCTCTCATGGTGATCGCTTCATCAACAACATCTTTACACAAGATGAAGTTTGTATGTGCCTGAGAGCAAGCGTCAATCTTCTGAGTGGTGCTTCCCCTGTGAAAGTGCTCCCCGAAAACTTCGAAGCGGCACTTCGCACAAGCAGTAATGCTGACTGTGTTTTGGGATTCCCATGGCATTATTAAAATTGAATTCCTTGAGAAAGGGCTGACAATGAATAGTAAATATTATGTTGAATTACTTCGCGATGTGAGAATGTCTTGTAGGAAGCCAAGAGGGATCCAATTGGGGCTCTGTCAAGACAATGCACCAATTCACAATTCGCGAGCAGCTTAGACTGCTGTGGATGACTGTGGCTTTCAGTTGGTTTAATAACTCTGATCTAGTACCAAGGGATTTTGCGTTATTTAAACACCTAAAGAAACATTTGAAAGGTGTCCACTTTCATTCAGTTGATATCCTCAAGGAGAAAGTCCTCGATATTCTCAATTCTTCGCCTCCCAATTTTTACAAAAATGCGTTCACTAAGCTTGTTGCTCACTGGCTCATGTGTGTTACTGTACACGGCTCAAACATTGAGAAATGATTTACTTTGATGTCATGTAATGATTCTGAAAAAATAAAGTTGATTGGACTTTGCTTTCTATGCTTTGTATGTAAATCATGTAAGATAAGAAGCTTCGTCAGTAGAAAATCTATTACTCCAACTGGTTTATGTTGCAATTTAGTTCATCAATATAAATGTAATGGTTGTGACGCCATATACATCGTAGAGACTTGTCACCATCTCTGTAAACAGATTCAGGAACGTTATCGCAGGAAAAGTGATAGCAATATTGCTCAACATAGAAAGAACTTTTTGAATAGTAAAGTTGATGCAAGTAATTTTAAGATTTTGTGTTCACAATTTTGTGTGAAGCATTGTTGAGAAAATACTTTGATCCTAAAATCAATGTGAAAACACCATCCTCTTCAACTTTATTAAATGTAATTTCATGATTTATAAATTAAATAGCGCCTACATAAATTTTGCTTTGATATGTACCATTTTCCAGTCAATTACAACATTTCTTCAACCAATTGCAACATTTTGTAAACCATTTACAACATTTTATCACTCAATTACAACATTTACATGAGTAATAATAAATTAATTAATAAATAAGAAATACAAATTCAATTTGCACAATAAATAAAATTATCCTTCAAATTACACAAGTAAATAAATTAATGCCCGGATCATGAATTTATATATAAATTTATAAATAAATGTGAAATTATATTTCTTAAAATCGAATAAAAATTTTTATGTTTACAGGTGATCAAGTTAATAATTCAGGTAATGAAGAAAATATTTCAATTTTACGAGGTTCGCGGAACAGAATATCAAACGAAAAGCGGTATAGTCCACTACGGTTTGTTTGTGAAGAAGCACAAACGATTAAGGATGCTGCTGAGTTGTTACTATTGAATTATAGCTCTGCAAGGACTATAATTAAAAGGTACAAAGACGAACGCCGGGTCGATTTACTTCCTACAGGTGGTAGTAAAAAAAGTGTTCGTACAGAGAACATCAATTGTGAGATTGAAGAAATTGTGTTATTAAACCTGCAATTTACCTTGGAAGAAATTAAAAACGATCTCATAAGGAAATGTCGCGAGGTTTTTAAAATATCTCTTTCAAGTATTAATAAATGTTTACAGGACTTAAAAAGAACAATGAAAACCACTCATAAAGAGCTTGATAGAGTTAATGTTCTGAAAAAGATACGGGTACAAAAAATATACATTGTGGTTTGGAAATGATTTTTCAAAGGCGGTTTTTATCGATGAATCCTCATTTAATTTTCATTTGAAGAGATCTAGGGTAAGGTCTAGACAAGGAACTACGAGCTATCGTAAGCATTTCTACGGTAAGAGGCCGTTCTATCTCATTGATAGCAAAGTTAACAATAAAGGGATAGGATATTGTAAAACAATATCAAATTCAACGGTGAATTCTGACATTTTTGCTAATTATATTAGTGAATTGTGCACATATCTAAGAAATGAACATCATATGCATGTTTAATTCTAGATAATGCAAGAATTCACCGAAGACTATACATCGAACGAATAACATCGCAATTTAACTTTGATTTTAAATTTCTTTCGCCGTATTCATATACGTTAAACCCGATCGAAAATGCTTTTTCGAAAATCAAAAATGGAATTACATCAAAATTACGATTAGGCATTACAGGATTACTTTCTGATTTGATTCTTTCAGAAACCAATTCAATTACTATGGCAGATTGTACTGGATATTTTAGATAAATCCTTCACAATATTACTAATTTTGCTGCTGAACTACCCTTTTAACATCAATGAATTTAATAAGTTTTTTATTTCTTATTAATTTTAAATATTGTACTTGACTGACAAAATGTTGCACTTGGTTGAAAAATTGTTGTAATTGACTGGAAAATGGTAAAAAATGCGAGTATACCATTATTAATTTTAGTCTGATGATGACGGTCTAAATTGATGACAATAAATTTTGATGAACGTTTTTGTTTTTTTAAAAATGTGATTTATTTTCACAAATATTTCACTGTGAGATACTGATGTTTTTTTACTCAGAACACTATTTAATTAGTAAATCTCCGCACAACATATTAATCGCAGTATAATAGACTATTTGTAGTCAAAAACTGATCTGTAAGGGACGTCTCTCATTACTGTGACTATTGATCCCTATTTTTTTATGAATTGTTTTTATTTTTTGATGCTTTATATATATATATATATATATATATATATATATATAAACTTACTTATTTTCGATGACAATAAATGATAACATGAAAATTTGATCAAGTTAGTATATCAAAAAAAATGCTTTTGCAAAAAACGTTTTACGATTATTCACAAATACTTAAACTACAAGGAACCCATTAGAAAACCAAAGGATTTTATGAAACCAAAGTGTATTTAATTAAACAAGCGATAAAGGCAAACAAATTTATATTTACATAAATAAAACCAAAGGATTTTATTTATTTAATTAAGCGCGTCATAAAGGCGTGATTGACTGCCTCTGATTGGTTGAAATTTCTGTCCTATTATTACATATCCCATGAGTCATACACATCCACACGCACATTCACACACACTGACATTGTTAAGGATTTTTTGGTCCTGATAAAAAGCGTTTCCATATTGTTTATTGTTAAGTAAAAATGCAGAGAGGCCGGACATCGAAACTATAGTGTATTCTACAAAAATTGTAAGGAATAAAGAATTTAATAAAGATAAGAAGAGGTAAATTTATACTGAAAAATTAAGTCGTCGTTGGTATTAGAGGTTCTTGGAACATCGTCGGAATTATTACTGAGATATTTCAGACATTAAAACTTTTATTATACCACACAAAAAATATTTAAATCTAATATTTAAACAAACTTATTATTTTTTTTTGAGAAACAATTTGTTTTATAAATCTTAAACCGATATAAATAAAAATACTGATAAATATTCATAATTTTTGGATTTTTTTCATTACTTTTATAAATCAATTTTAAATTACAATAACATTTTAAAATTGTTAATCGTTTCGTTTAGTTTTATTAATTTTTTAAAAATCGTTCCACTTATAAAAATAATACATTTTACTTTTTATATTATATTTAAAACTCTCAAAAAATTTTATTATTAGCAATTTAATTAGATCTTCTTAATTTTAGTAATTTATTTTTTCAAACGTTACATATTTAATTATATGAAAATTTTATTTGTACATATTTAATTTAACCTTCTTTCAAAAATTTTACTATCATTTTTAATTCCTAACAGTTGGTTTGGAAAAATTCTTCCAGTGCATTTTACAGCATCACCCGACCACTTAGTCGGTTGTTATTCATGTTACTTCTCGTATTTGTTTTAATTTGGGTCAGAGCAGAAAATGTCCTTTCTTCTGTAACAGTTATCACTGAAAGAGTGAGAAAAATTCGTAGAAGTTTTTTTTAATATTTGGAAAATATTGGATTGAAAAAATGCTTCCAACGCTGTCACTGGCTGGTTTTTAGGGAAACAATGAACCTATTTTTCTGAGTAAATACAAAACTCCGATGGCAATTGCAGCTTATCGATAGGAGTTTCATATAATTGACCAAGATATTCAAAGTTGATATCAATAACTTTATGGCAGTGGAAAGGAATAAGAACTTCAAATATTGCAAATACTTTCTCGTGATTAAGATTCAAAGTACAATTAAGATTGCTCTGTGAAAGCACAATTCCTTCTAGAAATTTCTACAAAAGGTAAACTAAATATTATTTTCACGAAGTTTTCTTCTAACATTGTCAAGAAATATGTTGTAAGTATTCGTCCTGTAATAGTCTTCTGACGATGAGAACTGCTAAGAAATTCCAACATGATCTGAAAATATACGTGTTAAAAGTCCATCAGGCTCTGATAAGATTTTATGAAAAGTTTCTTGACTATGCTCACAAGATCGATTAATTATGCTCAAAACAGATTTAGTGTGAACAACTCATTCTGCTAGATCTTTGGATTCAAATTGTAAGGTTTTGGCTAGTTGAATAGTTAACGAGGTGAAATCTTTGACTAGAAGTAATGATATGACGAAGAAACTTCTCTTTATAGCAGACGGAAGAGCTTCTGGATTTGATGAGGTTTCTGTATCGTTGTCTACTGATAAATGTTTCAGAGCATCCACAAATGGCTCTAAAAGTTTATTAAATCGAATTATGGTACCATGATTTTCAATCCATCGAGATTCACACCAAGTAATGAGCATCGATTTATTCTTCTGCAAAAAATTTTTTTGAGAATAATGGATCTTTTTGCAGAAATTGAGAAATAGCTGCACATTTGGGACATGTTTTAACAAGAGTCAGGTTGAGATTGTGGCTAGCGCAATGCAAGTAAATGGCTTTAGGATTAATATCCCGAATACGTTTTTGGACACATAATACACATTCTTTTATAATTCTTTTTCTTTTACACATTCTTTTTTATTTTTATCATCGTAACTTTATTCATGTACATTGCTTGTATCAATATAAACTTTTATTAGTTCCGATGTTATATTGTGAGTTATTCTCCCGGTCGACTGATCTTCTAATGGAAAAAGTCAAAACAATCTTCATCAACGTAACTAAGTAAATCATTATTTAGAAATTACACTTAAAATAATTAACCATTATTTTTTATTAAACTTTAATAAACTTGTTTCTCGTTTGCAAAAATGTATTGATTCTGATGGTTTTTATTTCGATTTTTAAAGTTTATTCTGTGCTTAGTTACATTTTTTTAAAGTTTAGGTTCACAAACCTGCATTGCTTTTGCAAAAACCTAATACCTTAATGAGAGAGATAGTTGTTCAGTTCCAGAGCAGTCTTCGGATTCATCAACCAGAATAGAGAAGCATTGATATATGTTGACTTTTTCGGCAATTGTTTCCTGAGAGCCTCAATGTTTACTTTGAAGACTGCTCTACGAGATGTTTTTGGAAGCAGAAATAAAGCTTTCATAAAGAGGTGGAAGATGTAGTAAAAATTGTAATATTCCAGTCGAACTGAAAACAAAGATACCTGAACATGAGCTTGTGATGAAGTTTATTAACAACAACCATAAATAATGGACTATACCAGGGTATCTTGGCATAAGAAAACTATGTTGTTTCCTTGAGGGATTAACTGAAGGTCAAGACAATATGGTTCCATCCAAAAGAAAGAAGAAAACCATCAACGAGATTGTATATCGTTATGAGATGTACCCATTGATGTTAATGATATAAGTGATGTAATGGGCGCTGAAAAATGGATTTAGCAAAATTAAAACAACACCTCATACGGCATAGGCAACAGTTAACTGGTAAGAAAAGATCACCCCTCAGTTCATCAGGCATTCTGAGTAGCCATCGAAAAGTCCCGACCTAAGTGGTATGGATTATAGATCTAGGGAATTCTTCTTCAACACTTGCAAGCAGTATGCATCGATTTTACCACGGTTGATGAACTTAAAAGCGGAGCAAGACAATTAAGTCTCAGAAAACTAAGTCTCGGAATATTAAGTCTCTGAAATTAAAATTTGAAAAAATAAAAAATTAGGGTAAATTTTAGAAAAATCTAAAAACTCAAGTAAAATTTAGAAAAAATAAAAAATTCAATAAATTTTAGAAAAAAAATAATTTAATAAGATATAAAATATTATAAGAAAATATGAACAAACAATTCGAGACTTAATTTTTTGAGCATGATTGATTAGTTAATTTTCATTGATCGAGATTTAAATAATTAAAATTATTTAAGATTAAAATCAAATGAAAATCTTTAAATGAAATATTTTAAATAATACTTTAAAATTGAATTTTTCATTTTTTCTAAATTTTACTGGAATTGTTTATTTTTTGAAATTTATTTTACAAATTTTAGATTATATTAAAAATTTATGTTTACAAAAATAACACTGAGACTTACAATAATGAAAAAAACTTTTAATTTCTGAGACTTAGTTTTCCGAGACTTAATTTTCGTGTCCCCACTTAAAAGTGTTTTACAACTCACATGGCAGAATATTGATATGGAAGCGATTGTTTAGGCCTTTATCACGTGTTTAAATAAATACACTAGTTTCATAAAGTCCTTTGGTTTTTTATTGGGTACCCTGTATATTAAATAGAAATGTTTTGGTTTTTTCCCATGTGTTATATTTACTTGCTTTCTAAATTTATCCATGGAGTTAATATTTTTTTAATACATTTATTATGCTATTAGTAACTATTTAAATCTTTTGTAGAAGGAAATATTTCATACAAAAACTTCTACAACTCCATTTGGCAATTAAAAAGTTACTAATAACATGATAAATTTATTAAAAAATGGAATACTAATTTTCTCGTCCACAAAAGATAAAAAAATTCTGCTAACCAATCAGAGTTCTGCCCGCATTAACCATGGATATAAAAATATTTTTTGATTTACTAGATTTTTGTATTTTCAATATCGTAATTTCTTTTTTCTTGTAGTTTGAAAGGAAATTGAATTAAATTAAAATGGTTTACAATTGATTGATGCTTTATTAACATATTTGAAAATAATACTTCATCAACAGAAGAGGTCTAAACATAAATCAATGTTTTTTTATAAATCACTGTTTTATTTTATTTAATCAAGTGCCATTGGAATTGATTCAAAAGTATGAGATATTTTTTATAAGTATTCACAGATCAAATTGTCTTGAGGAATTGCGAGAGATCTTGAATCTAATTCAACACCTTGTTAATCTTACATTACTTCTGTCATTTAATCTTTGATAAATTTTATATATTCAGAAGGGGCAATTGTTAAGAAGGTATTTTTACTTTCAGATGTCTGAAAGCCGAATATCCAGAATGCAAAAAGAGTCAAAATACTTTGCTTCACCTACCAATATAATGAATTTAATGAAGAGATGAACTGCCAAAGAATAACACATTGTTCAGGAATATCTTAATGTAAATCTAAAAGAATTTTTTAAAAATAAAATGAATAAGATATATAGTCTAAAAATACTTTTAAAATTTGTTCTATTATCTATTTTTATGAAGTTAATTACTAACTAGTGATATTTGTCATATTTTTTTTACAAAATCTTGTATATCTTTTAATATCAAAAGTGGAAATTTAATTTTATATTAATTAAAAAATTATCATAATTCATATTAAGATTTTATTCAACATATTTTCTTGAAAATATCGGAATATCTTTTTGAAATAATAAAAAGATTTTTTTTGAAAAAGGAACTTTAATTTATGATTTTTTCCAACTATATCAAAAAACTTTAAAACAAATGAAATGTATATTTTGTCAAATACTTTGGCGCTGTAACCATCACTTCAAGAACAAGTAATTATAAAAAAAGGATCAGTTAGTCATTTCGCTATTAATAAGTCATTCAAACATCCTTTTAAACTTTAAATTGGTTATGGTAATTTTAAATGAAATTTTTAAATAAAATTTTAAATAATTTTAAATTTTAAAAGAACTATCATTCTGGAAACTTGAACAGAAAGGTTTCACAGTAGATGCGAAGTTGTTGAGTCAATTCTCAAGATGATCCTGATTTTCGAAGCTAACACCCCTCATTTCATTTGAAAGGCAGTGGAAGAGATGGTAATCCGTCATAGTGTCGTGTAACGGCGGGAACTTATGCAACAACCCAATATAAATTTAATGGAAGAGGAAATTAAATCGGATGTGTGTGTATTAGGGTTATGACTTTTTTCTAACCACATATTGGCATAGTAGGAAAAGATTTATTTTTGCAATAAAAAGTTTTAGCACCAGATTTACAAATTTGTTCATTTCAGATGACAGCAAGAAAAAAAGTTCCCCCACCAAACCATTTTTCTACCGAGCCTTATTATAACCAGTAATGCATACAAAAATTTCTAGCAAAACATATTTATTTCAAGACAAATGCTGTTTAAGGAAAAAATTCAATTGTTCATAGTTCTAAGAGTCAGGGAAATTTATTGTTAATCAAAATAAACCTGTCTTCCAACTTCTCAGCCGATTTACACCTTGGAAACATCTTCTCCATACTTTGAATAGCACGTTCTGTACACTGATTATTCCTTTGAATTCCATCAATAACTGAATCTGATGTTGAAATGCTTTGGGATATTGTTGTAATTGTGGCTTCAACACATCAGCTGCTGATTGTCAATCTTTTTGATCAGAGAACCAAGAGCGGCACCAAGGACCTGCTATGAATGCACATAAATTTTCAAACTCGCTTGTACGTGTTTGAGGAAGTAATATAAATGCAAGGAGTTCAAAAATGGCACGAGAATTCCAACGGGTATTGTGGAAGTGCATGGATTCGAATTTATGGAAAGATTTGATACCTTTCATAGTAATTGAAGACATTACATAGGTGGTTAAGAAACTTCATGTCATCTGGCCATCCCACAGTTTCTTCATTGAGTTGTGGCCTGTCTGTTTGTGAACGAAAATCACTTTCAGATTTTCATAATCACGGTTCAGTTTACCCACAAAAGAATACGAAATATTTGGGCTTGATGTATCAGATTGAAGGACATAATTCATTGCCAACCTTAGAACCCTGTCCAATACATGATATTGACAGGAAAAATATTGAGGACAAAAGCCATAAGCCGTCATAAAATGGTTCTGTATCTTCGCAACAAAACCATTATTTTTGCCAGTGTTCACACTGGTTGTATCACAAATAATCATTTTAACATCTTGAAATAAGTCAAACTCCGTTTAAACAGCTGATATTACAGAACAAATTCTATCAGCTTTTCCATTTTCCGGCGAGAGGACAGCCAAACATATTTCATTTGTAGTGTTTTTCAGGACAACAACTTGTTTTTCACCTTCTAGATTCTTACCATCAAAATGAAGTGACTATTGATAATTTTTGAGACAATCTTTACAATACATGACTAGTCGTTGTGCTTCTCTGTAGACTGCTTTATAAACACCAGATTGTGAAGGAATCGGAACATCATATCCATCTTCAGTAAGTATATTTAATACCTTTGAAGCTTTATTTGTTGAGAGATTTCCTTTTGTAACAAGTTTAACAGCACTTTTTGTTGATTGTCTTCGTCTTTTTTGTTTCCTAGTATCATAATGTTAATAATGTGACGATTCTTCACTTGATGACTCCGATGAAAGTGTTTCAGTAACATTTGTTGGGACAGCAGATGATCTTGATAGTTGATGTAAGATTTGTAAGTATAATTTAGAAGATATTTTAATTTTCAACATTTAAATAATTATTAATATTATTAAATTTCTATATCTGTATCCATATCCATATTTATAAGAAGCGTTTAAAAATAGAAATACTAAAAATATCCTCAAATAAATACAGTGGTTTAAATAAACAGAAATTTTGTGTGAAAATTCAAAAATTTTCATGTAATAAATTATTTTAATCCAGGCGTATTTTTTTCGTTATTTGAATGTCGGAAGAAACAAGAGACATTTATACGACTAATGTCGTTCCTAACAGTTGTAAATATGGTTGAAATTGCAGTCTTCGTTTAAATAGATGAATTGACCCCTGGGGAGCTTCCTTTTCAGTTGAATATTCAGCTCCACCATTTGAAGATGGTTGTAGATTGTAGAATTCTTTATCTTCCCTGTTCATCCAGCATCCTTTGATATCTATGATGTCAAATAACTTCGAGAAAAAGGAAACTGAATCACCTTCAGGTCTTCTGATATTTTTGATAATTTGCAATAATATTTTCGACTTTTCTTTGTATAGATCGTTCACTTTCTCAGGGAAAGCTAAATTTTTGCTACAGATCTTTGATTTCAGCAACTATTTCTTTTGTTCTTACATTTATTGATTTGATATTTCCAGCAAGATATAAATATCGACCCAATATGACAAATTGATTTGGCATTTTGCACCTATCACTTTACCTGATTTCCACCAGTTGTACTTCCTGCTGCTTTTTCAAGGAATCTTCAAAGTTGACTAAATTTTTTGACCATAAGGAAAAATTTCTTTCAACTGCTTCCTGTGATTTTCTATATGCCATTCCTACAGCAAAATATAACATTTACAAATCATATAAAGCCTGAATGTTTAATAATATATGACTCACTATACGTATTTGTGGCTAATAACTTTCTTGGCGCCTTTTCAATGTTTATATATCAGAACTGATTCAGCAGCGTAAGAATTTCTTCCTACATCAATGGCATAATAAATGAATGACACAATTTCATGTGTAATTACCACATATATGTAAAAGGTATATAAACAATTTATTTGATAGGGAAACTTTTTAAAAGATTTCATAAAATGAATATTACTTTCGTATTCTACTTAAAGAAACTCATCTCATACAAGTATGCCAATTTGGAAACAGTGAAAAAATTTTTCTATCATAACCATAGTGTGTATATATTGTTTTTAAATATGGTATCTTCCTTTGAATAAACATTTCATTAAACTTCATTAAAATTTCATATATATTATGATATTTAGTTCTTTTCAAATTGTATTCACTTTTAAAGTTTAATAAATTGTGTTAAACTATTTTTCGGATCTTATATTTCTATCGTTTTCAAATTTATTTTATTTATTAATTTTAAATTTAATTCGTTTTTTAAATCTATTTAATTTCAACTTTTATTAATTCAAATGTTATCTTTAACATTTTAAATATTATTGTGATACCTCACTTAAACGAACGGACTGTCCGATATTTTCACGTGTTTTTCTTTCCATTTATTTTTGCTGATTGTACAAGATCATTTTTTTATTTCTTATTTATTTTTATATGGGATTCGTCAATTTTTTTTATTTTTTGTGTTTGTATTTATGTGTATTTATTTATTTTTGGAAGAAGAAAAATAATCAGAGGCTAAAAGTGAAATGAAGAAGTTTTAGAAAAAAAATTTTCGTTCCGTTAAAGAAGAGTTAAACGAGATCATGATCAATTAAAAACAAAAAAGAAAGAAACTGGTAGATTATTATAATATTAAAATTAATTGTATTATGAAAATTTGAATTTAATTTTAAAAAATTCAAATCGATAAATTTTAATTAATACTGTATTAACTTACTTACCGCAGAATTATTTTTTCCTCCGAATCATTTTATATCCGAATTAATTGTTACGTCTTGTTAACAGTTTATTCGCCATCTAAATAAAAGACAATTTAATTTAATTCATCAACTCGCCCAAATTATTCTTACAAAAAACATACCTCATCGACAACTAAACAGTTTTTATTTTTGAAGTAACTGGCAATATTTCTCAACGACAACTAAAACGATTTTTATCTTTGTGTGCGAAAAAAAGAAAAAACTATATTTTTTTGAAACATCGATTATCGCTTTTGCAACCCAAGAAGTAACTATTTGTTATTTTGTAAAGTTAGAAAGCATTCAGTTATTGTTAGTAAATTATATAATTTTAAAACTTTCGTTAATTTTTATCATTTTACCACGTTTTACTTAACTTGCTTTGGGTTCTGTCTGTCTTTCTGTTTGTTTGTGATGCTTCACTTTTCACACGCTTTTTTAGACCACTTCCACTCATCCGATCGTTCTGAAATTTTTTATGTAGGCTTCTTCTGCCTGACATTTTGAGATTTTAGTATCTCTGCATCTCAAAAATGCTCTAATAAATTCAAATTAATTAATTTTATATGGACTAAATTAAAATATAAAATTTATAAATTATAAAATTAAATCTTGGTATACTACTTATAATAATATGTAGTATATTAATACTAAGTAGTATAATAATACTATTAAAAAATATGAAAATAATAATAACGTTTTTGGTTAGGTATAAAATTTCTCACATGTCTAGAAAAAAATTATTTTCCTCCTTTTAGTCCATATGAAAACGTGGTTTTTAAAACTTTTTTATTTTCATCTTTGGATAGTTAGGTTCATTTAACGTATTAGTTAAATTAACTTAGCTATTCTTAAAGCAGATAGAATAATTCACCGGTCATCACTGTCGACCTAATAGGACAATTATTCTAGTTAATTTAATAGAAATAGTGGGTTCATTAATTTATCGGATTCATTATTTCTACAATTATTAATATGGAAACTTAAAACCACATTTTATCATCATTACTTATTTTTGCAATAAATTTATATTTTTACCACGTTTTTCTTAGCTTAGTTTCTTGTCTGTCTATCTGTTTGTCTGTCTGGAAGAAATCTTGCGATTGATTTTTCGACCACTTTCAGTCATCCAATTGAGCTGAATTTTTTTATACAGGCTTGCTTCCGATGACAATACAATATTTTAAAACATTTACGGCATTACATTTACCGTATATGCTATAATTAAATAGCTTATGTCTTATACGGGAAAATAATCCGTGTTAATGATGTACTGAAAAAATTAATAAATTGAACAAATATTGTGAAAATCAAGTGATAATTAAGTGTATAAGTATTAAAATTAGGTTTAAAAAGTTTTATTTTGGTTTTATTATCATTTCTGTTATTCGAAATCAATCGAACGATTTGAATTCCTAAATAATAACTAAAAATAGTTAAATAATATTATTAATAAAAACAATTTTTTTATAAAAACAACCACGTTTTTTAAGCATTACCAATGCATTAAAAAGAGGAAAATAATTTTTTTCTAGACATGTGAGAAATTTTATACCAAACCAAAAACGTGGGGCATAGAAATGATCGATTGTTACTAAAAAGCAGTAAAGAGGAAATAGCAGTTACTAATAGCAGTAATTCAGAAATGCGCCCCACCTTTTTGGTTAGGTATAAAATTTCTCACATGTCTAGAAAAAAAATTATTTTCCTCTTTTTAGTGCATTGGTAATGCTTGAAAAACGTGGTTGTTTTTATAAAAATTTTTTTTATTAACCCTTTCCTGGCTGAATTAAAAATCCTTAAATCACTTTCTGCAATTTTTAAATGATAAAATAAAAGGACGGTTGACAAAATACGTGTTAAAATAATTTTTCTTTAAAAGAAAAATCTTCCTTATTCATCAGGATAAAAATTTTATTCATATTTTTTCCATAGATACCTATAAAATATTAAAATGAAACATGATTCCATATGACATCAATAGTCAGGAAAGGGTTAATAATATTATTTATTTTATAACTTAATATTAATTTAAAATGTTTTTTTTATTTTTATTTCAAAAATTTAAAAAAAGTAACAAAATTCATTACACAATTCGCCGATATCCATGATATTAAAATGAAGTGAGCTAAATCATGGCAACAAAACTATAGAAAATCTCATATTACAAATACTATAAATAAAAACTGCTAATTATTATAAACATCAAACATTTGTTTATTCGTATCAATAAATCAAATTTAAATTACAACAATTAACTTTGATTTTAAATTTGTATCTTTTGAACTGAGCTGCCGTTCCGTAGTATCGACAGGTGAATTAAATTATTATATTTTTCTGATAAAAAACAGTAAAAAAACTTCGTAAATTGGATTATTTTAGTTTCTGAAAACAAAAGATTCTCCTTAAATTGATATTTTAATGTCAATTGGTTCTTCACTTCTTTCCCTAATGTTATACGTCCATTTGATGATTGAGAGCGATTGTGTGAGTGTTGAGATTAGAAATGTCGGATATAAATCTGTGGCCAAATGTGAGGCAAAGAATGACTCGATCAAAGGTGTATATACATTCATATTGGAGATGCACAATAACCGAATAAAATTGCCGTCTGCGGGCAACTCGAATGAGTTTACCGATTTCGAAAATTCCTACATTATTCCCCGGTTTTCCGTGTCTCAAGAAAATTTGACTATTAATATCGAATTTTCCAACATTGACATAAAGATTATTTGTGAATACTTAACGGGCGGCGTCATTTACGAAAGTTTTGAGATTCTTCACGCAAAAAGTAATCATTTTCGGGTTTTTAATGGGGTACAGTGGTTTTTGGCGCCGGTTTATTTGTCTATTTTAAATTTAAGCTAATCGTAATTATTAGGGATTCACCGGAAAATTAGTGGCCGGATGGCCGGAGCCAGAGAGAGACTTTGAAGCAATATATTAATATTTTCTATTTGTGTTTTTTAAATTATTTGTTTTGAAGTCTTTCATTTTCAATCAGGTTTTCTCAGCCTCTACCAACTGACATTCTAGTACAAAGCATTTTTATGAATAAATGATTTTATATTATATGGATACATCTTCAATCATTATTGAAGATGGAATTATTTTGAATAAATGCACCTAAAGGTACCATTTGGATTTAAATACTGCAGAATGTGATCATTACGATCAATTGACAGTGTGTCTTCAGTTACATCCATATATGCGATTAATAGCCTTACTTTTCTGTCAATCTATGCAATCTATTATCAAACACCTTCCTTTCTCTACACATGCACTAACACGAGAAAGATTTAAATAAGAATTATTCTTGTATTGAATGTTACGTTTGCGTCGGAATGTAAAGAAGGTCGATTATAAAAAAAACTAGTGTTTTCAAATTACCCGATTTGAAAATACCCGGGTATTCGAGTAGTAATTCTCGAAACTACCCGAGTTACCCGGTTAATTTGAAAAATTCAAAGAAATTCGTTAAAATTATATAAAAATAGTTTGTTTCTTTAAAAAAGTAATATTTAAAAAAACTAAAGTATTTCTGCTAGCGCTACATCATACCCTGGGCAAAACTGAAGGAGCATACCAGATTCAATTATACCTTCATTTTATACTTAACTTCATTCTCGTCATTATTCTCGTCATCATCATACTCATCTTCAACATCAGTAGAATTATTACCATTGAGCTTACGTTTAATGTAAAATATTTCAATTACAGTCTAATGCAAAATATTGCAATCAAATGTATTGCATGATTAAAGAAACATTGAATTTCAGCAGAAATTTGACACTTGCGCCATCATGTGTTGATGGAATAATATCTCGATTAAAATAACACCATATTCCGGAAGTCTTTCTTCTGTTTTTTCGAAGGTATTGTGTATCAACCGACTGTAATGTAACATTTAGATATCTTAGCATAGCTTTATCTGTCCAATAATCTACTGTAATTGTAAAATTTTCCTCATTTTCAATTTTTTTGTGGAATAAATACCATAGTTTAAGAAACCATAGTTTCACCTTTTTTCATCGAAAAATTTCATTACACTATTTTAGACAGTAGCTGAGGAGTGTGGCATTTTGTAATTGTGATTAGTAACAAGAAGATTCATTTTAGTTTTTGTTTCTGTGATTTAGGTATTTGTAAACTTGTATATTTCGCAATATTTACACAAAGTCATAAATGAATTGACGAATTTCTTAAATGGAAATACAAAATTCTTAAACTGATTTACAAAATTCTTAAATTGATTTTACATTTCTTAAACGGATGTACAAAATTCTTAAATTGATTTACAAAAATCTTAAATGTGATGATGTCATTCTGAAATGTGCTGACAAACCCTGTATTATTCTTTAACGTCTTATTATTCAAACAAATTTAAAATACAATTTAATTATTACAAAAATTATTTATAATTGAAATTTAAAATAATTTTTTTATTTTAAGAAATTATTATTAAAATATTATTTATGAAATATTAGTTTAATTTAAGTGATTATTTAACTTTTAATAATTAATTAAACAACTCGACGTTTTAAAATATTTAAGATATCTTAGATATACTTAGATAAAAATATTTTATGCAAATTTAAAGTTTGATCAATATAACAACTTTTATTTTCAGTTGTCCCATTTCTAAAAATACATCCTCTTCCTTTTCAATTGAACAAGACAATGTATTGTAATCTGACAATATCAATTCCATATCAGGGTATCGGATGGGATTGTAACTTTTGCCATACCAGAAGTGCTTACCTAGATTACGTATGTTACAAAACACAAAAATCATCATTTAAAATAAAAATTAAAATGAATTTTTTATATGGAACCAATTTTTCTTGTACATGTTACTGTTGGATAAAAAAATTTTATCGCAGTCATGTCGAGCTATCTATCGATGTACCGTCAAGTAAATTAGTTCTTTTATGAATATTTTAGTCTATGAATATTTCGAAAAAGTGTAAACTATACTTCAATTAAGTAAACTAAACCCTAAATTTAACTAAACCCTTGTTAAACTGATGTATACATCATATATTTTCTATTAATGACCGATAGTTAAAATTATAATATTAAAATTTCTTGTATGTATTAAAAATACATTTGTATACTTATTTATTTTATAATTTTGGAGTAGAAAATAATGTATTTGAAGAAGTTTATTTTAAATTTCCAGATTAAAAAAATAGTTACATTGTAAAAATAGTATCTCTTCTGTGGTTTAAATTGGTAATAACATAAAAGTAAATAATAACATAAAAATAAAAGGGTTTTACGGAAATTTCAAAACAATAATAAATTAAAGAAATTAAAGAAATATATCTGTATGTTTATAATTGTTTTTTCCAGAAATTATAAAAAATTATATGTTAAAAATTTAATTCAGTATTAAACAGGAATACATCCAGGTTAGTATTTAAGAAAAGAAAGAAACGAATCGGGTCGAGATTTTATCTCATAGGAAATTTACGATTAATGCAACACATCAGAAATCAATCGAACGGAGCCTGGCAGAAGTTTTATTTGGAAGGAAAGTATATAGATTAAGTAGTACAGTAAGAATACTTCCATGAGAGGAAACACGAACAAGAGTAAGATGGAGTGGAAAAATGACCACTCAAATAAGGAGAACATTTTGTTTTCTGTACAAGTGCAGCTGTGGGATCAATGTTGAATACCGAAGTATTCAGTACTACTTGAAAATGTTTGACCAAATAATTCGATGGTAACTGCTGAATTTAATAGTTTGGTCTTTGGAGTGCCGTTTCCACCACTTAATCCACCAAAAGGTTCTTTTTTAACACAAGAAAATTATGGAAAATGGTACTGTGAGGGAAAATTCTGAATATTGTAAGTTTATTATTTGTATGCTGCTTAGATTGGTGACTCTCCTACTCAGATGGGATTGATAAATTGATTAATTATTTTAATCTAATGAGATTAATGTCTAAATACTAATTAATTAAAAAGTTTTATAATTATTAATTTTAATAATATTTTTAGTAAACTATTTAACTTGTTGAAATAAATAATGTTTATTTTAAAATTTACTTAATGCATTTCTATAAAATAAAATTTTGAGAAATTAAAAGTTAGTATTATCAATATCTCATTCATTAAGCAAAGATTTGAATAGATATACAAAAAACATATTAATCAAGAACGATGCTTTCCACAAAGAATGCTACTGAAAATATGTCTGTTTGTGTAGTTAATAAATGTGTTCATGCAAATTGTGATGTTGCTAATAAGTAAAATACTCAAAATCCAGAGATTCAATAATTTTATTGAATATTCCACATGACAACGATCTAATCAAATAAGTTAAAATTAATTAGGAATCCAAAAATGTATTTATTTTTAAGAATGTACCAAAAATTCATAAAGTTATGACAAAGATAAAATATACATATTTGAACTAAATTGTTTAATATTTATTTTATAAATATGGGATAATTGTATCAGGATGTTTTTTAAAAGACTTATTAATTGTTAGGAATTAAAAATGTTAGGAAAATTTTTGAAAGAAAGTTATATTAAATATGTATAAATTAAAATTTTTATATAATTAAATATGTAACTTACGAAAAAATAAAGTTATATTAAATATGTACAAATTAAAATTTTTTATATAATTAAATATGTAACATTCGAAAAAATAAAATTACTAAAATTAAGATCAATTAAATTGCTAATAAAAATTTTTGAGAGTTTTAATATAATATAAAAAGTAAAAAAGTGTATAATTTTTATGTGAAACGATTTTAAAAAAAAGTAATAAAATTAAATGAAACGATTAAATATTTTAATGTATTATCGTAATTATAGAAATAATAAAAAAGTAAATATGAATATTTATATGTATTTTTATCTATATCGGTTTAAGATTTATGAAATAAATAGTTTCTCAAAAAAAATAAATTTGTTTAAATATTAGATTTAAACATTTTTTTGTGGTATAATAAAAGTTTTAATGTCTGATATTAATAATTCTGACGAGTTTCCAAGAACCACTAATATTAATCATTTAGATAGTAATTTTTAATTAATTCATATTGTTTAATGGGATTTCAGGTTTGGACAAAAATTGCTGCTCAATCAGACCATGGAAAAATCAATTGCAAAATTACGAAAATCTTAAACAAACAGACAGACGAAACTAAATTAATAAAAACGTTATAAAATGATGAAACTAGCAAAATTTCTATGATGAGTGAATGGAAAAAAGGAAACAGTAAATAAAACTTGTTTCGATTTTATGCAGTTAAATATTAAAAATACAATAAAAGACATATCTTATGACAAACATCAAGTTAAACGATAAAGGAAACTTTAAAACAGCTTTATGGAACAATCTTTTTTAATCATCTGCGTTTTTGAATAATAAAAGAAGAGTAAGAACCGATGTAGGGACATGAGAATTCATCCAAACATTTGAAAGACCAAAATCTTTTAAAAAAAAGAGGCTTTTCTCTGAACTTAATAATCTTATATAAAATTTAGAAAGCTTTACAAGCTTTTAAAAAAATGTATAAACTTTCAATGGTAACAAAGAAGAAAAAAATTTCTAAAATAATGAATACGAAATTTTTTTTATTCAGTTGAATTAGTTTTAAAAAAAAATTAATTCATAATTTATTTATCATTGATGGTCAAAAAAAATAAGCGAAAGAAAATCGCTTCCATAAACGACAAGTTATTATAATATTAACGAAAATTTCTCTAATTAATAATATGGATCTAAATAAATTGGAAATAATAACACCAGTAATAATTCTAAAATTAAAGCAAAGTAACACCAATTAGTAGTACCCATTTCTAAATATCGGTACATTAATACAACAACAATTATTGTAAAATAAAAATAAAAGCCAATAATATCAGTTCTTTAAAATATAGAAATACTTATGTCAACGATATACTATAATAAAGTAACAATCAAAAAATACAAAAAGATACATTACCCTCAAATGTTGTAATATAAATAACCATAACAAAATACGAAAAATATAGAAATTAAATGAAATTATATTTTAATTTGATTCAATGATAATTCAATGACAATTCATAAAAAATTAGTTTTAGCAGTCTCCGATTTCACAAAATATTTCCTTATAGATCCAAATATTAACTGTGAGGAATATTTGGTGTGTTGATGTTTTTGTGTAGTGTTTGCATGTTTAAATGTTTTATGTTGATTTGGGATTGTGCCTCTCCTAATCGGATGGATGATTAATATTTTAATTCTTATTATCTTAAACTAATTTATTCAAATTTAGATTACATATTTAAATTTTTAAATTTTATTATTGTAAATTTTAAATAATTAAATCAAATTAATGTTTAAAAATGATTTTAAAAAGTAATTTTATTTTAGCCAATAAAATTTAATTTAAATATTTTAAATAAAATAATTTTCTTTAAGTTCAGATTGAAATGAGAAGTATTAAACATTGAGTGATGGATTTAAGTGCAAGCAATACTATTGATCGTCAAAGAGATGATCAAAATTGTGAATGTAATAAATGTTCTGTCAAATGTGTGAGTTCACTTCACATTAACCATAATTGATTTGGTATTGTACTGTGGTACTGTGATTTCAATAATTTTACATTGTTATTAGAAAACCGAAAATATAGAGACTACCTCGATCCATATTCTATAACTAAACACTCACACGGAGAACCATCTGCACGCATCTGCTTTTCTGTTATTCGTCTAAAAGCTGAAATTTATCAATTGTGCTAGCTGATTATATTACGGAATCGGGAAACCATCATATAACGGCGCTTTTGAGTCACTCGTCGCTTGCAACCCTCTCAATTATGTGTAGCCTCTCGACACATTCGTAATGTCCTAAAATGAAATCTAAAAATATTTGATATTTTTAACACTGACATTCTTGATTTGTAAAAGTTTCCTTAACATCAAATGATCTGAGCTGAGTGGTTGATAATCTGCTTATTGTTTTGTAAAAAAAATTTTAATGAAATGTTAGGCTTTGCAAATTTGAAAATTCTGAAAGTGCTGCTGGAAAAGATTTTTTGTGCTTTTTCTAATATGAAAAGATCTTCAATACAGAACAGTGTTATAAGTTATTATAATTTATAAAATTTCTGGGGCTTCTCATGTTTTCAATTAATGAGTTCATTTTTTTTGTTCTTTTAAGTGTGAAAGTATTGACTAACATGACATTAAATGTCAAAAAATTAACTTTTTTTTAGTTTAAAAAATCAGTAAATCAAAGTTTATGATGATGAGGGCAACTTTTCGGCTACTCCAGCGCTCCTGAGGATCCAAAATACTTTAAGAATACTTATTATATCTTCCATTAATATAACATGGTCACCTCTTGTAAGGAACCCTTAAGAATGGTTTGAAAGATCATTTTTCATGTGTTATCACAGCGGAAGAATAGTTTATCTTTTCTTTTCACACAATCCAATTACATTAATTTTTATAAAATTCACCAGTAAGAAAGGCTTGAGCTACATCATTTAGATCCCAAGATTCCTGTACAAGCGAGCTACAAAAGAATGAAAAGTGATATCTTCAATGCTAATATGAAATTAAATCCAAAAAGTCTTAATTTTTAAATTGATGTTAGTAATTATAAAACAATATCAAAAATTTTAAAAATAAATATTAAAGTATCTTGTTTGTCTCTACATTATAATTCAGATGTTTTGAGGTCTTTAAATTAATAACGATCTGAAAGTTTTATGTTAATGTTTAAAAATTCCTAAAATAAGTTTATATTTATACATGCTTTTGTATTAAAAAATAAAGGAAATAAAGTTAAACTGTAGCTTATGGAACACTTTCATTAAAACCAAAAGTTCCCCGATTGAAACAAAATTTGGAATGTCTTTTCGATCAACCGTTGGGAGATTTACATTATGATTGGGGTTGTTATGTAGACGAATCCAAGCAGACTATTTCGGCTAAGGACACATCCTTTATTCAATCCTTGAAAATCAAGGAAAATATCATTAATCTATCTTTCGACAAATTAGAACGTATTCTGTATTGTTTTTGTATTGTCAAGCATAAAGTATCCATCCCCGGAGAAGCATTCCCTCAAATAGATTTTCTTTTAACTACTAAAGGTTATATTATCGTATTTTTAAATTTTTAAATAATTATTTTTATATCAGATTTTGTGATTATTACACCAACTTATCCAAATGCATTTGACATTTTAACCTGCTCTTCGGTTCTAAATACAGCTCTAAGTCTGAAGTGGTACTGTGATTTCAATAATTTTACATTGTTATTAGAAAACCGAAAATATAGAGACTACCTCGATCCATATTCGAAATCAGTTTTTGATCAAATCTTTGTCGATGTTGAAAACGAACTCCATTTGAATTTGATCTTTCAACTAAAGATTATATCCTGTTGGTGTGAAGGTAAATTTAGTGCTACGGAGTTCAACAGGAAAAGGTTTCATCTCCCCATAACAAGTATTAATCATGATATTTACATATTAACAAATATTATTTGTGTAATTAAGCTTCTAGCGTTTTCAGACTTACCCTGAAATCTCGTTATAAGCCTCTACTAGTTACTAAGCCCGAGGCTTAATAAATAATTTCGGTCATCATAATTTTTCTAATTTTTTACTAAGCTGCTACCTGAATTTTTATCTAAAATCTTTATCGCAGTGGTACTTTGATGGATATGATTCATGGAGGTCTAACTAAAAAACTACAAGTCTTAGATATCAGTGTCAATAAATCGTTAAAATCACGTATTCGAAGCAGGTGGGAAAATTGGCTCATAAATGGTTACAAAAATTATACAAAATCTGGAAATTTAAAGCGTGTATCATACGAAGAAATTACAAAATGGATTTCAGAAGCATGGAATGAAGTTCCAGTCTCAACAATTGCAAGTGGTTTCAAAAAGACAACAATCAAATTCTACGGTGATGATGAAGAAGAAATTGATCAAGTCTCCGAAGAAGACCCACATGATAACCATGATGACATGGAAACTAATGATGAAGAAATTCGTGATCAACTCATTGACATTTTAACGGATGAGAGAAACTTTGGAATTGATGAATAAGATGATGATAAAGATCAGATTTAAGTTTTTATATTAAAATAAAAAAAATTTAATTAATTTTTCTAATTTCTTTACTAAGCCTTGATACTAAGCCTCTACCAAGCTGAAAAAAAACTTTTTTTATCTACTAAGCCTAAGGCTTATAACGAGATTTCAGAGTAATTACAAAGTTATTCCAACATATAAATAGCTGTATTCTAAACTATAAACAATTTTACTTCAAAATATGAATAATTTTATTCCAAAATAAAAATTACAGTATTTCTAACTCTAAAAGATCATTTTTAAAAAGAATGTTATGTTAAAACATAATTAATTCGTTTTTTTTCTACAAACCATTACATTTAATTTGAAATTATTACATTAAAGTAATTATTCGTTTATACACTGACATTATAGTGACCAGAAAGGCTAGAACAACTATTATTCCTGAAACAATCAGGTAATGAAAAAAGCAGTTGGATAAAAGTAAAATTATATCCGAATTGATAAATCTTACATATTCACAACAATCTCTCTTACTAGGGAACCTCCCGAACCCGCACATCCCGATTTCGATGAAAATTGGTACATACCGTGCGATTCATAAGTCGTCGTCTCAAGATATGGAACTATACTGCGATGTAATGTAAAACTTTGTGAATATGATATAAATGTATTACGACATGGTTTTTTACGCAGTACAACTTGAAGACATGAAAAGAAAAAGGTTTTACAATTAATTGTTCAAAATGTTCACCATTTTTCTGCAAACACAGATTGCATCGCTCCACAAAATTCGTGTAGCATTTTCGAATGATGCGGTGATCGATGTCTGACAGCACTCTTGAAATGGCGCCTTGTAGTTCGTCGAGGTTCAGATAGTTATTTTCGATGGCGTAAACTCGATCTTTGACGTGATTCCATAGCCAGAAGTCAGGTATCGTCAAATCGGGAGACCGAGGTGGCCATTCCTGGGGTCCTATATGACCAATCCATCTTTGTGGGAAATGTTCATCCAGCCACGTTCGCGCTGCAATGCTGAAATACGGGGGTGCGCCATCATGTTGATACCAGTGTTGCGTGTTATCCCCAACAAAAGGCAGC